>CAUYPK010015576.1:0-31951 GCA_963574355.1 Loris lydekkerianus
TGAAACCAAAAAATAGCCAGGCATTGTGGTAAGCACCTGTAGACCCAGCAACTTGGGAGGCTGAAGCAAGAGAATTGTTTGAGGTTGCTGTGAGCTGTGATGGCATGGCATTCTACCAAGGGTGACACAGTGAGACTCTGTCTTAGAGGTAAAAAAAAGAGAAAAGAAAGAAAATATGCATATGGCCAGGCATGGTGGTTCATGTCTATAAGTCTAGCACTCTGGGAGGCCAAGGTGGGTGGAACACCTGAGCTCTGGAGTTGGAGACCAGCCTGAGCAATAGCAAGATCCCATTTCTAATAAAAACAGAAAAACTAGCCAGCATTGTGGTGGGGGTGTGCCTGTAGTCTGAGCTACTCAGGTGGCTAAGACAAGAGGATCACTTAAGGGCAGGGAGCAGTGGCTCACACCTGTAATTCCAGCACTCTGGGAGGCTGAGGTGGGTTGATTACCTGAGCTTACAGGTTTGAGATCAGTCTGAGCCAAAGCAAGACCTCATCTCTAAAAATAGCTGGGCATCGTAGTGGACGACTATAGTCCCAGCAACTCAGGAGACTGAGTCTAGAGAATCGCTTGAAACCAAGAGTTTGAGGTTGCTATGAATTAGGATGCCATGGCACTCTACCGAGAGTGACGAAATGGAACTCTTTATTAAAAGAAAAAAAAGAAAAATTCTATTTATACTTAATAGGGTTTGGGGGAAGAACAAATTCTTAATAAATAAAGATTATATTTTAGCCATCTTTGTATTCTCAAGCCCTGGCATGATGTAAACGATCAACAAGCATTAATCATCATCAGTTAATAATGCATTTACTATTTATTGATTGCTCACACTAATGTAAGCTGTGTAATGTAAAGGTGACTAAAACATAGTCTCTGGCCTGAAAGGCAGCACTGTCTAGTGACACAGAACATCTCAAATCTCACTCCTCACATGTCTTCAGAGACACTACAGATAAATTTGCCTCCCCCTGCCTTAAATCCTTGCTGATCAGTGTTAACACCCCTCACAGGGCTCAGAGAGGGTAGTAATGTTCTCATAAACTTATAAAAATATCCAGCTCACTGGCTAATTCTTTTTTTTTTTGAGACAGAGCCTCAAGCTTTCGCCCAGGGTAGAGGGCCCTGGCATCATAGCTCACAGCAACCTCAAACTCCTGGGCTGAAGCAATTCTCCTGCCTCTGCCTCCCCAAGTAGCTGGGACTACAGGCGCCCATCATAATGCCCAGCTATATATTTTTTTTGGTTGCAGCCATCATTGTTGTTTGGCGGGCCCAGGCTGGATTCGAACCCACCAGCTCAGGTGTGTGTGGCTGGTGCCTTAGCCACTTGAGCCACAGGCGCAGAGCCTTTTTTTTTTTTTTTTTTTTTTTTTTGAGACAGAGTCTCAAGCTGTCACCCTGGGTAGAGTGCTGTGACATCATAGTTCATAGCAATGTCCACCTCTTGGGCTCAAGTGATCCTCTTGCCTCAGTTTTTCCATTTTTAGTAGAAACTAGGTCTCGATTCTGCTCAGGCTGGTCTCAAACTCATGTGCTCAAGCAATCCACCTTCTTCGGCCTCCCAGAGTGCTAGGATTACAGGGGTGAGCCAGCATGCCCTGCCTCTATTCTTTTTCTTTAATTTGTGAATGTCCTAATTAATTCACAGACATCAAAAGTGTTAGTGCAGGTTTGGCACCTGTGGCTCAAGCAGCTAAGGCACCAGCCACATAACACCTGAGCTGGCGGGTTCGAATCCAGCCTGGGCCCGCCGAACAACAATGATGGCTGCAACCAAAAAATAGCCGGGCGTTGTGGTGGGCTCCTGTAGTCCCAGCTACTTGGGAGGTGGAGGCAGGAGAATCGCTTGAGCACAGGAGTTGGAGGTTGCTGTGAGCCGTGATGTCACAGCACTCTACCCAGGTGACAACTTGAGGCTCTGTCTCAAAAAAAAAAAAAAAAAAAGTTAGTGCAGTGATCATTATAAATCTGAATTCCTTCAATAATGAGAAATAGATAAATAAACAACACTTGGTTTCTCCTTACTTCCCCCTTCATTCCTGTGTCTCCTTAGTAGGTTCCTCCTAACATCAGAGTGCCCAGGGCTCAGTTGCCCAGGACTCAATCCTCCTCTCTCTCCACACACTTTCTTGGTGATTTCTTTCGCCTATAAAGTGATGACTCAAAAATCTTTGTCTGTAGCCTAAACCTCTTTTCTGCTAAGCATCTCTTCTTCAAAATCTAATAGTCATGCCTTAGATTTAGCAACAACAACAAAAATAAACAAATAGAATTTAAATAAACTGAATAGCTTCTGTACAGCTAAGAAGACAACAACCAAAGCAAATAGCCCTCAGAATGGGAAAAGAGATTTGCATATTATGAATTGGACAAAAGCTTGATAACTAGAATCTACAGGGAACTCAAATTAAGCAACACAAAAAAAGCCAACAATCCCTTACATCAATGGGCAAGTGAGATGAATAGAACCTTCTCTAAAGAAGACAAATGGCTAACGAGCATATGAAAAAATACTCATCATCCCTAATTATCACAGAAATGCTAATCAAAACCACCCTGAGATATCACCTAACCCCAGAGAGAATGGCCCATATCACAAAGTCTCAAAACTGCAGATGCTGGCCTGGATGTGGAGAGAAGGGAAGACTCGTACACTGTCGGTGGGACTGCAAACTAGTACAACCCTTTTGGAAGGAAGTGTGGAGAATTCTCAAAGAACTCAAGCTAGACCTTCCATTTGATCCTGCAATCCCATTACTGGGCATCTACCTAAAAGGAAAAAAATAATTTAATCATAAGGACATTTGCAATAGACTGTTTATTGCAGCTCAACTCACAATTGCCAAATGTGGAAACAACCTAAGTGCCCACCAATCCAGGAATGGATTAATAAGCCGTGGTGTATGTATATCATGGAATACTATACAGCCACTAAAAACTATGGTGATTTTACATCTTTTGTCTTAATTTGGATGGAGTTGAAATATATTCTTCTTAGCAAAGCATCACAAGACTGAAGCAGCAAGAATCAGCATACTCAATTTTGATATGAGGACAATTGATGCTAGTACATGGTGGGAGGAGGAGGAATGGTAGAGGGGAGAGAAGGACGGAGGGAGAGGGTTGTGGGGCCATGGTGTGTGACAAACATCTTGGAGACAGGACACTATTCATAGAGGGACTTCACCCAGCAAACTCAAGTAGTGTAACCTGGCTCTTTGTACCCTCAACGATTCCCCAACAATAAAAAAAAAATCTTAATAGTCAAACATAGTTTCTGATCTTGTTCTCAAAACATCTTTCACCTGGGCGGCACCTGTGGCTCAGTGGGTAGGGCGCCGGCCCCATATACCGAGGATGGCAGGTTCAAACCAGCCCCAGCCAAACTGCAACAACAATAAAAAATAGCCAGGTGTTGTGGCGGGTGCCTGTAGTCCCAGGTACTCGGGAGGGTGAGGCAAGAGAATCGCCAAAGCCCAGGAGTTGGAGGTTGCTGTGAGCTGTGTGACGTCACAGCACTCTACCCAGGGTGATAAAGCGAGACTCTGTCTCTACAAGAAAAAATCCTTCACCCGATGTCTTCTTTTCAAAGTTGTTGGCAACTCCATCTTTCCAGTGGCTCAAGACAAATCTTTTTCTTATACCCCATATCTAAACTATCAGCAAATCTTGTTGGCTATATAGCTTTAAAGTATGCAGCTGATGTAACATACCATCAATTTCCTTATTTATATTTTGTTGCTTATTATCTATAAGAAAGGAAACTTGGAGGATCTGGGGAGGAGTCCATAAGTCTTCTCCAGAGAAGCAGAACCAATAGGATATGGACAGGTATATAAAAGGAGGTTTATTATGAGGAATTAATTGGCTCATGTGGTTACAGAGGCTGAGAAGTGCCATGGTCTATCATTGTAAGCTGGAGACCCTGGAAAGTTTAAGGTATAATTCAGTTCTAGTTGGAAGGACTGAGAATCAAGACAGACAGTGACTTAAACCCCACTGTCAAGACTGGAAGATATAAGAGATGAGATCTCCAGCTCAAGCAGTGAGGCAGGGAGAAAAGGGGAAAATCCTCCTTTCTTAGTTTTTTGTTCTATTCAGGCCCTTAGTAGTTTAGGTGAGGCCTCCCCCATATGGGGGAAGGCCACCTGCTTCACTCAGTCCACCAGTTCAAATGTTAAACCCGGGGCAGGCAGGGAGGCTCACTCCTCTAATTCCAGCACTTGGGAGGTTGAGGTAGGTGGATTGCCTGAGCTCACAGGTCTGAGACTAGCCTGAGCCACAGCAAGACTTCATCTCTAAAAAAATAGCTGGGCATTATGGCAGGCTCCTGTAGTCCCAGCTACTTAGAAGGCTGAGGCAAGAGAATCACTTGAGCCCAAGAGTTTGAGGTTGCTGTGAGCTGTAATGCCACAGCACTCTACTGAGGGTGACGAGTGAGACACTGTCTGGAAAAAAAAAAAAAAAAGTCGAATGCTAAACCCATTGGAAAACACTGCTGTAGACACACCCAGAGACTGTTTAATCTGGGTACCCCGTGGCCCACTCAAATTGACACATAAAAGTAACAATCGCAAGGAAGCAGGGATCCTTGACAGTTTTATCCACTGATGTATCCCAAGCATCCAGATAGAGGCTGATGTTTGGGGGTGCTCAGTAATAATTGAAGAATGAATGGTTGGAGACAAACTATGCTAACTGACATCAACACTACATAATATAAGTGGCCAAGATGAGCAATCAAAGTAGATAAAAGTATAATTTCAAAGCCATACGGTGTTTTAAGGCTTACTCAACCCCTTTAAGACATTTAAAAACAAAATCAGAGAAACAAAAAGATTCATGAAAGATCATACCACTAGTTGATGGCAAAGAGTAAAGAAAATGTGGGTCCTTTAGTTTGGTAGTTTTTCTCAATTCTTCACTGGCTCTTTTGCTTAGAAAATGCTTTAGCCTAGACTTCTGAAAAGGGGTCTGGAAAAAATAATGGCAAAAATATTTTGTCTCTCCAACTTTCAGGCAACTGAAACTTGTATCTCTGCCTCACATTAGTAGCTGGGAGGGCAGGAAATGTCTCTTTGTTCTTTGTTTCATAGGAGATAGCTCCAGGGAATACGTTGGGTAGAATCAAGTGATCTTCTTAGGAGGAGATGGGATTAATCTGTGTGGAGATCACAAGACAGGTGCCGAGGCCAAGAAATTGTCTTGCTTCAAGATGGGATTTTGGGATCAGAGCCTTTAAAACCTCCGTGATTCACACCAGGCATGGTGGCTCATATCAGCTCACGCCTATAATCCTAGCACTCTGGGAAGCCGAGGTGGATGGATTGCTTGAGCTCATGAGTTCGAGACCAGCATGAGCAAAAGCAAGACCCCCGTCTCTACTAAAAACAGAAAAACTGAGGCAAGAGGATTGCTTGAGCCCAAGAATTGGAGGTTGCTGTGAGCTATGCCACAGCACTCTACCCCAGGTGACAGTTTGAGACTCTGTCTCAAAAAAACAACCAAAAAAACCTCTGTGTTTCTGCCCACAAGCAATAATTTGGATTTGAGAGCATTGTCTGCTATTTTCCTCCTTTGCTGGCAAAGTAATAAATTTCTCTTTTCTTCTCCTCAAACCACTTGTCCCTCTTTTTCTGATGTGGTTTTCGGGGGACAAGTGCTGAACTTGAGATCCTAGAGGGCAGTTATAATTACATTTAAGTCATGTGTAGTGTTTCTCCCAAGAAATATTAACTGGTGTCTAAGAAATCTTGATAGCTTACACATGGGGTCCAAGGATCCCAGAACAGAGTAAAATTAGCACCAAACCAAATGAAATGGTTCCCAGATTTAGGGACCTGAATCTGGACAGTGAGCTCCCAAAATCTACCACCAGTTGTCTGAAGCAGCCAGCCCTCCACAGCTTCCTCTGTCTTTTATGTGTGAAGTGTTTCTCACGTGCAGTTAATTTTAACACCAATCTTACTGCTGTTATAGTCCAAAGGCAATATATACACCTTACAAAATATGTCATTAGCCTTTGTGATGTTGAACAAAAACATAACCTAGGACAAAATGAATGTTCAGTAGTCCCTTTTCAGTGGTCATATTTTTTTGAGACAGTCTCACTATGTCGCCCTCCGTTGAATGCTGCGGCGTCACAGCTCTCAGCAACCTCAAACTCCTAGGCTTAAGCAATTCTCTTCCCTTAGCCTCCCAAGTAGCTGAGACTATAGGCGCCACCCCACAACACCCAGCTATTTCTTTATTGCAGTTGCCATTGTCATTTTAGCTGGCCCGGGCTGAGTTTGACCCTACCAGCCTTGGTGTATGGGGCTGGTACCATAACCACTGTGCTATGGGCACCGAGCTAAGATAATCAAAGCTAAATTCTACTTTTTATGATGACTAACTGCCATTTCTTTCTTTCTTTTTTTTTTTTTTTTTATAGAGGAGGAATACCAAATAAAAGAAGAGAAAAAGAAAAGAAAAAAATATAGAAGTAAGAAAAATTACTCAGAGGGGGAGCATGGAATTGAAGCTGTTTAGTTATGATCTCAAAGCCAACTATGATCTTGTTGCCACAGATACTTCCCACTAAAGAGACTGTGAGGCACCGGCACCATATGCCGGAGGTGGCAGGTTCAAACCCAGCCCCTGCCAGAATCTGCAAAAAAAACAATAATAATAAAGAGACTGTAGAAGCAATCCACAGGAGCTATCTACCCACAGCAAGCAAGAGGAGGGGATGATCAAGAAAGTTAAAAGATGTATTTACTGATCAGACATGATGATAATAACCATTAACGAACTCAACACTGGAGAAAGGACTTTGCAACATTTCCGGGACTTAGTTTCATGCAAAATATATTTATTATTCCTATGAAGAGCAATATTTTGGGCTCAGCACCCGTAGCATAGTGGTTTCAGTGTCAGCCACATACAGTGAGGCTGGCCAGTTCGAACCCAGCCTGCACCAGCTAAAGCAACAATGACAACTGCAACAAAAAAATAGCCAGGCCTTGTGGCACCATTAGTCCCAGCTACTTTGGAGGCTGAGGTAAGAGAATTGCTTAAACCCAAGAGTTGGAGATTGCTGTGAGCTGTGATGCCATAGCAGCACTTTACTTAGGGTGACATAATAAGACTCTGTCTCAAAAAAAAAAAAAAAAAGAGCAATATTTTGGCAGCACATATACTAAAATTGAAACAAAGCACAGAATATTAGCATGGCCCCTGTGAAAGGATGACACGCAAATTCGTGAAGCATTCCATATTTTTATACTATGTATAAGAGCACCATGAAAAGACTATGATGCAAGAGTTGTTTTCCTAAAAAGATCTGGGGGAGTCGAAAGAACAATAAAAGAGATGTCTGGATGCATTATTTGTGGTGGAAAACAAGAGCAACACACCATGCCAGGTGCAATGGATTATACCCCCCGAAATGCCCAAAGTGGTAACAATAATAACGTAGTATAAAGAGCAAAAAGAGCCCAAATTACATGTGTTACAATTTGGCAAGAGAAAAAAAAATCAATTTCAATCTTTTTATTTTTTGCTTGATACAAATGGTAATTTATGATCCTTAATTTTCCTAATTCATGATAATTAAAAATTATAATTAACTGTATTATTGTTTCTGTATCTGAACTAAACATGAAAGAGAAAACCCACTATATATTTTTATAGCCTTAAGATAGAAATTTTGAGGGCAGCGCCTGTGGCTCAAGGAGTAGTGCACCGGCCCCATATGCCAGAGGTGGCAGGTTCAAACCCAGCCCTGGCCAGAAACTGCAAAAAAAGATAGAAATTTTGAAATGTTTATATAGATAGAAATATTATCATTGGGTCAGTGGGTTTTAAGACACAAATGTTTAAGTACTCTGAAGCACTATAGTTTACAAACACATGAGGTTTTTTGTTTGTTTGTTTTCCTTTTTAAGGCGGAGTCTCACTTATGTCGCCCTTGGTAGAGTGCTGTATTATCACAGCTCACAGCAACCTCAAACTCCTGGGCTTAAGCAATTCTCTTGCCTGAGCCCGGCTATTTTTTGGTTGTAATTGTCATTGTTGTTTGGCAGGCCCAAGCTGGATTCAAACCTGCCAATTCTGGTGTATGTGGCTGGTACTCTTAGCCACCGAGCTACAGGCACCAAGCCAAAGACATGAGTTTTTATAAACCATTGGTGCTAGTACTGTGTAAATCCATGATGTATAAGCATCCAGGAACAATTGTCACTCTGTGTCCGTTGTTTTTCCTAAAAGCCAAATTTTCTGTTATTTATACATCTTTAAGATAGACATTAACGGGTGGTGCCTAGGGCACCGGCCCCATACGCTGGAGGTGGTGGGTTCACAGCCCAGCCCTGGCCAAAAAAAAACTGCCCAGAAAAAAAAAAAAAAAAAAAAGATAGACATTAACTCATCACAATCCATGCTGACAGCACGATAGAGACAGGAAAGAATCTATGAAACCTCCAAAGATGCCTAACAGGTGACTGGTAAGCATCCTAGCACGGTCTCCATTGCTGCCAGTTACTAAGTCCAGCAAGGGAGAGAGTCAATCCATCTCTGCTCCCACCCACAAGCCACCATCCCTGCTCTATTCTGTTCACACTCAAGCAAGCTTCCAAAAAGATGGCTCCTGCCATACCTAGACAGGCATACTACTGTCAACACACTGTTTAGCAAAGTTTACCAAGCAGCCACCCAGGTTAGAATACTAAATGTTGTAAAGGTTTGAATAAGTTAGAGAGGACAGCCTGGGATTTAGAAACAAGCACATCTAGGTTTGAATCTCTGTTCCCACCTTTCCTTATTATATGATCTTGCCCAAATTACTTAATTTCTCTGAGTCCTAGTGTATTCTCTAAAAAATGAGGATAAAGAAGACTTTCTTTATTTGGACAGATGAATGAATAAGAGATAGTGTATATAAAACATATAACTCAGGGCGGCGCCTGTGGCTCAGCAAATAGGGTGCAGGCCTCATGTACTGAGAGGGGCAGGTTCAAATGCAGCCCCAGTCAAACTGCAACAAAAAATAGCTGGGCGTTGTGGCAGGCACCTGTAGTTGTGGTGGGTGCCTATAGTCACAGCTACTTGGGAGGCCGAGGCAAGAAAATCCAAAAGCTAAAATCCTAAACCCAAAAGCTGAAGGTTGCTATAAGCTGTGAGGCCATAGTACTCTACCAAGGGCAATAAAGTGATACTGTGTCAAAAAAAAAAAAAAAAAACAAAAAAAAAAAACCTCACTGCCTAGGGATAGTTGCTAAATGAGGCTAGATGCTATGATTTGGAAACATTTATAGTCCTTCAGACTTTGAAGTTTACTAGACATGGTTGTTCAGGAATGCAGAAAAAGCTGCAAAGTGGTTCAAAATACTTGGATGGGGCTCAGTTCACTCCCTTAGTCCATCCTACCCAATACTGAATTGACCGGAAATGAGAGGCACTTCACAATTCATTAAGAATATCAGCTCAGGGTGGCGCCTGTGGCTCAGTGAGTAGGGCACCGGTCCCATATACTGAGGGTGGCGGGTTCAAACCCAGCCCCGGCCAAAACTGCAACCAAAAAAAAACCCAAACAAACCAAAAAAAAAACAGCCGGGCGTTGTGGCGGGCGCCTGTAGTCCCAGCTGCTTGGGAGCCTGAGGCAGGAGAATGGCGGAAGCCCAAGAGCTGGAGGTTGCTGTGAGTCCTGTGACGGCAAGGCACTCCACTGGGGGCGGTAAAGTGAGGCTCTGTCTCTACAAAAAAAAAAAAAGAGAGAATATCAGCTCAGTGCCCTGTAGCACAGTAGTTAGGGCACCAGCCACATGCACCGAGGCTGCTGGGTTCGAACCCGGCCCAGGTCAGCTAAATGGTGATGACAATTGCAAAAAAAAAATAGCCAGATGTTGTGGCAGGCACCTGTAGTTTGAGATTGCTGTGAGCTGTGATGCCATGGCACTTTACCAAGGGCAACATAGAGAGACTCTGTCTCAATAAAAAAAAAAAAAAAAAAAATATGATCAGGCCAGATGGTAAAGAGGAGATGTGAAATAAAACATTCCTGGCACACAGATGGAATAATTGCCAAAAGCCCATGCTATTATTTTGTTACCCAAAGCATAAAGCAATCTACCAAATCAGTCAACCTGCTTCAAAAGCTACTCTACTGCTCATTACAGTACAGCAGAGTCAAGATGCTGAAAATAAGAATTTATTTATTTTTTATGCCAGAGTCTCATTTTGTTGCCCTCAGTAGAATGTTGGGGCATCACAGTTCACAGCAACCTCAACCTCTTTTGCTCGAGTGATTCTCCTGCCTCAGCCTCCAGAGTAGCTAGGACTACAGTTGCCTGCCACAACTCCCAGCTATTTTTTGAAATGAGGTCTTGTTCTGGCTCAGGCTGGTCTTGAACCCATGAGCTCAGGCAATCCACCCACCTCGCCCTCCCAAGTGCTAGGATTATAGGTGTGAGTCATCACGCCCAGCAAGAATTATTTTTATTTATGTCTGCACGTAAGCAACAGACAAACTGTCAGATAAACATTTTTTAACTTCATTTTCATCAAGCACAAAATAATTGTTTCAATATTTTAAAAAACTTCCCATCTTTTAAGGGTTCTATCATTTCTGATTTCCGCCAGAGTAACAGCAACTCCAGTGAGAAACTTCTGAGTCTCCCAGGCACTAGAAGATATAGGGATTCTCTCAAGAAATTCTGTTGTTGGTAGGGCTCACTGTCTCATTCTTGTTATCCCACTCTGGGAGGCCAATGCAGGAGGATCACTTAGGCTCAGGAGTTGGAGACCAGCCCCATCTCTACTGAAAATAGAGAAATTAGCAGGGCATAGTGGTGGGTGCCTGTAGCCCCAAGCTACTCAGGAGTCTGAGGCAGGAGGATCCCTTCAATGCAGGAGTTTGAGGTTTCTATGAGCTAGGCTGATGTCAGAGCCCTGTAGCCTCAGCAACACAATGAGACTCAAGGAAGGAAGGGAGGGAAGGCAGGAAGAAAGGGCAGGGAAAGGAAGGGAAGAAGGAAAGGGAAAGGAAAGAGAAAAGGAAAGAGAAGGGAAGGGAAGGGAAGAAAGGGAAAGGAAAGAAGAAAAGAAAAGAAAAGAAAAGAAAAGAAAAGAGAGGAGAGAAGAGAAGGAAAGGAAAGGAAAGAAAAGGAAAAGAAAAGAAAAAGAAAAGAAAAGAAAAGAAAAGAAAAGAAAAGAAAAGAAAAAAAAAGAAAAGAAAAGAAAAGAAAATTCTGTTCTCATAGCTTCCCATCCTGGGTTTTTTTGTTTGTTTGTTTGTTTGTTTTTTCAGTTTTGGCTAGAGCTGGGCTTGAACCCACTACCCACAGCGCCCTACTCCTTGAGCCACAGGCGCTGCCCCTGTTGGGGTTTTTTTGGAAACAAAATCTCAAGCTGTCACCCTGGGTAGAGTGCTGTGGCATCACAGCTCACAGCAACCTCAAACTCTTAGGCTTAAGTGATTCTCTTGCCTCAGCCTCACAAGTAGCTGGGACTACAGGCGCCCACCACAACGCCCAGCTATTTTTTGGTTGTAGTTGTCATTGTGGTTTGGCAGGCCTAGGCTGGATTCGAACCCGCCAGCTCTGCTGTATGTGGCTGGCACCTTAGCCGCTTGAGCTACAGGTGCTGAGCCCCCATCCTGATCTTGTGAAGTTTGGATAAGTACATGAAGTTTGGTTACAACTCTCAAGCCTTTTGAAATTTACCCATTGGGCAGTGCCTGTGGCTCAAAGGAGTAGGGCACCAAATCCATATGCTGAAGGTGGCAGGTTCAAACCCAGCCCCAACCAAAAACTGAAAAAGAAAAAAAAAAGAAAATAAATTTACCCATCACAAATTTCTTCTGTTTTGATGTGTGCAATTAATAAAGTTTTAAATATATACTTGCCCTCTGAATTTTATTACAAATATGTAAATATAGATACCTTATGTTTTCTCTCATGTAAAGATGTTAGAAATATTTTTGTTTGTTTGTTTGTTTTTATTTTTTTGAGACAGAGTCTCACTTGTCACCCTCAATAAAGTGCTCTGGTGCCACAGTTCACAGCAATCTCAAACTCTTGGGCTCAGGTGATTCTCTTATCTCAGCCTCCCATGTAGTTGCAAGTATAGACAACAGCCACAGTGCCCAGCTATTTTTAGAGACGGGGTCTCACTCTTGCTCAGACTGGTCTTGAACCTGTGAGCTCAGCAATTGACCTGCCTGGGCCCCCCAGAGTGCTAGGATTACAGGCATGAGCCACAGTGCCAGGCCCTAGAAATAGTTTTTGTTTTGTTTTGCAGTTTCTGGCCAGGGCTGGGTTTGAACCCACCACCCTCTGGCATATGGGGCCGGCGCCCTATTCCTTTGAGCCATAGGCGCCGCCCTAGAAATAGATAGTTTTTGAACTCTAATGACACTTAGTGAAAACGTTCTCTTGATTTAATAGCAACTTTCTACCAGACATATGAACAATCTCTTCACACCTTTTCTCTATGCATCTCTCATTAACTGTTCTCATTGAAAAGGGCTGTTCATTTTATGAAGAGTTTAAAAGGCAGTAAAGGAAAGTTAAGAATTAGAGAACTATGATGGATAAGAATTATATTTCACGGCAGTGCCTGTGGCTCAGAGGGTAGGGCGCTGGCACCATATACTAAAGGTGGCGGGTTTGAACCCAGCCCCAGCCACTAAAACAGCAATGACAACTGCAAAAAAAAAAAAAAAAAAATTTTTGTATTTCAAGTTTCTGTTCCTGAGATAGAGCCTGTGCTGGAGTTGATAGATGGTTCTCATGTCCATTTAGAGGATAAGAGCCCAAGAAACAAACAGAAAAATGTTTGCTCTGATAAGAGAAGGATTCCATCAACAAAAATTAGAAGAAAAGATAGTGGGGAAAGAGACTTAAAGAAAGTATAGTATTCCAAATTAAGTACACATTTTATTTGGCAGGAAAACATTCTGTTCTTTATTTTTCTAACTATCAGTACTCTGATTAAAGACTAAACTATTCTATTTCTCTGGTCTAATTTGGGAAGAAAGGCTGAGAACACTATTTCAAGCATTCATAGCAGTGATGAAATACACAGATGCGTTTAAAATGCTACCTCTCCATTATTCGTCCAAATAAAATGGTCAAGTCTAACAACTTGAAAATAGGAGTAAATTTTTCTAAGTGTAAAATTAATAATCTTTTATTTGTGTGACTTGGAAATAGAGAAAGAATAACTAAAGTTCACAAATAATAGAAGAGCTGATTTCATTCAGTGGTTTTGAGCTTCTCTCAAGCTTACTCTATTATTTGAAGAGTTAACCAGAAACTAAATCAGTCATCTTAAGTTTAACTTTTTCTTCTTTCACCCCTAAATCCCTCTGGAAAAGATCTAAAAGTTTAAGGAAAAAAGACCATAAAGCTTGCAAGAAGTAAAAACATGCAAAGGGAAGTGTGGAAAGGCAAGTGAGCTGTGTTTTTCCCAGTCTCAGAATAGACTAATTCTGCCCTACCAAACCCAGAAGTGACTATGGCGCCCAAACTATGTGCAGAGCCCAAACCCCCACACTATGTTCACTGCTACGCTTGATACGTTCACTTTCTGGCCACTGATTTTCTTCCAGAAATTATATGTTCCACTCTTCAGTGCACCATCTGTTACTGAACAGAGCTTACAAAAACTAGATTTGTAAGGTGCTAGATTTGTTTTAAAATATATTTGACATGGGCCAGACACAGTGGCTCAGACCTGTAATCCCAGCACTTGGGAGGCTGAGGCAGGTGGATTGCCTGAGCTTATGAGTTTGAGACCAACCTCAGCAAGAGCAAGATCCCCGCTCTAAAAAATAGCCGGGCACTGTGGTGGGCACCTGTAGTCCCAGCTACCTGGAAGGCTGAAGCAAGAGAATCACTTGAATTCAAGAGTTTGAGGTTGCTGTGAGCTAAGATGCCATGGCACTCTACCAAGGGTGACCAACTGAGACTCTGTCTCAAAAAAGCAAAAAAAAAAATATATATATATATATATATATATGTTCGACATCAATTAAGTAATGGGAGCCTGAAGCCCTGGGGTACACTAGGGGATTAGAAAGAGAATGCAGGAGGCAACTGTGTGTGTCTCCAAGCTGACTTCAGTTCCACAGGCACCACTGCCTGTCATTCCCAGACACAAATCTGTTTCCAAAGGAACCATTCGACATCAACAAGATGGTTTTTTAGATCCCACAGCCTTTCTCAACTAAGGTCTCAAGAGAATTATCTGTACAGAAAATAATTTAAGTTACTATTTTCTCAATTCTCCCAAGAGCAGTACATAGCTAGTACCATTCTAATTGCACGGGAGAGAAATTAATTCACTACATTAATCAGTCAATGCCTTAGGGCAGGTGTTGGCAATCTGTGAATACACAGGCCAAATCCAGCTACCCACCTGCTTTTGTAAGTTCAGCTTTGTTTTAACCCTGCCATGCTCATTCATTTATATATTGTCTATGGCTGCTTTCCCTCTATAGTGGCAGAGTTGAGTAGATAGGTGTATAGATGCTCCGTTGCTTGTGTGCATAAATGCTTAAAACCTGTGCAAGAATAAACAAGAAACCGGTAGTTTTATTTGTTCCTAATGAGAACTAAAGGTCTGGGAGAAAAGTGTGGGAAGGAGACTTTTCAATATACAGACTTTGTATCTTTTGAACTTTGAACCATATGTGTATAAAGGATTCAAAATTAATTTCATTAATTCAAAAAAGAAGAATATGCTGTGTGATTTGTATAAACTACGTTTCTATTTCCTATGATTTTTTTATATAGCTGAAAAAAAATCAATGGCAAAACACTGAATAAATCCTCTAAAGTGTCCATTGCTGATTTTCTTTTCAAGTTCATACCCTTCTAATGTAAAAGAAATCTGATCTGAGTTATCAAATACAACCTTTTATTTCCTTAAAATTTTCCCCTTACTTCCTTTCGTAATCATCTTTTGTCAGTTCTAAGTCTACTTTTATATAATTATTAGGTTGTTTCAAAAGTTTTGTCCGTTTTAATGTCATGCGTTTTTGTAGCTCCATATCTCAATAAATATTTATTCTACTGTGTCGTGGTATATACTGATCGATGGAGAATTTTGTACTCTATACATTGATGCTGTTCACTTTTTTCTACTTTTAATTTTTTTATTCTTTTCAGCCTATTACTATATGATGTCATTAAGCGATTTTCAGCCAATTATTCTCTACAAATTCAAATTGAACCAAAGCACTGCCGAAACAGCCCGAAAAATTAACCAGGCACTTGGCAATGATAGTGTTAATGAACACACTGTTCAATGTTGGTTAACGAAATTTCCTTCATGAAATTTTACCCTCGAAGATGAGCCCCGAAGTGGTCAATCTAGAGTAATGCAGGACGAGGATTTGAGGACCCTGGTGGAGACTAACCCATCACAAACGGTGCGTGGGATGGCGGAAGAACTGGGTGTCAGCTCCCATGCAGTTTTTGATGGTTTAAAACATATTGGAAAGGTCAAAAAGCTCAAAAAGTGGGTGCCCCATGATTTAAACGATCAGCAGAAATTGACATGTTTCAAGGTTTGTTCTTCATTGCTTTTGCGCAACCAAAACGATCCTTTTTTGGATCGGATCATCATGTGTGACGAAAAGTGGATTCTCTATGACAATAGGAAATGTTCAGGACATTTGGTTGTGGTTGGACACTGATGAGCCACCCAGGCACTTCCCAAACGCGAAACCCCATCAAAAAAAGATCATGGTTACTGTATGGTGGTCAGCGGCTGGTGTGATTCACTATAACTTTCTGCAACCAGGCCAAACCATCACAGCAGAGTCCTATTGTGAGGAAATCGAGGAAATGTACTGAAAATTGCATCAGCAGCAGCCAGCACTGGTCAACAGAAGAGGTCCGATCCTGCTCCACAGCAACGCCCAGCCGCACATCTCACAAATCACCATCCGAAAATTAAAGGAATTGAGCATCCAAGTTCTGCCCCACCCACCAGACTCCCCAGACCTCTCGCCAACCAACTACCATCTTTTCAAGCACTTCGATAACTTTCTCACTGGTAGAACCTTTGCCAATCAGGACCTAGCAAAAACGGCCTTCGTTGACTTCATTGAATCCCAAGCACCCAATTTTTATACCGATGGAATTAATTGACTTTTGTTACATTGGCAAAAGTGCACTGATTCAAATGGCGCTTATTTCGATTAAATTGAATAAATATTCACTGAGATAATACAGTTTAAAGTAGACTCATAAAAACAGACAAAACTTTTGAAATGACCTAAATAGAATGAAGCTTCCTAACCTCCCCTCCAGTGGGTTTTTTACACAGTGCGTGGTATATAGCTGCAAATGATATGCCAAAGAAACTGCATTAATTTCTCACTAATCAAGTCAGCAAGAAAACTCAGGTTTAACAAATAACACATTGAAAATAGCCCTCAAGGCACCACTCCAAAGCTAGAATATGAGTCTAAGAGCCTGTGATCCCAAGTCCTGAGTCAGAGCCATTCCAATGACTCACACTTCAACGCTCGTCCCCTAGGGAATCTCACTGTATTTATAGGAACAATTCCAAATAAACAGGTAGATGGGCTTAGTGTGGACCATAAGCAGAAAGCCTGCTCCTGTCTTGTTGTCTGGGGCTGCTGGTTGTCTGTCATGACTGATTTATATATACACACAAACACACACAGAGGGTGAACATACAGTTCATGTGTAATTTACTACATTAAACTATTTTAAATTGCCCATCAACTTTATGTCCACCCTATGTATTTGTCTATTTTAAATTGCATATGAACTTTATGGACACCGTGTGCGTGTTTGTGTGTGTGTGCACTCTATTCACCTGTACATTACTTAGAAAAATTATGAGTAGGGCCATTGCCTATCACGATGTGATTTAAGGGGTAGGCATCTTGCACCAAAACATCCTTACCAGTATCAAACCAAAGGGTTTAAAATTTCAAATAAAAAAAAATATATTTATTTGATTTATTAATGCTCTTTCTTTTTTTTAAGAACCATCTAATGAAATGTCAGTGTTCAGAGAAGGGAAATGATAGGCTCTCTGGAGATCCTAGGTTACTGGGAAATGGTAGATAGCAATGAAAAGGGACATATCAATGTATCAGAATCCGAAGCCATATGCTACATCTCTCACTAGTTTTCACTGAGCACTGAGGTACGGTGCTGAGGAAATAATGATGAATAAGGCACAGTCCCTGCTCTCAAGTTTAGGGGCCTCATAGACAAGCAGGGGGAAAAGACCTGAACAACCATGACACTGCACAACAAAGTGTTTTAATAGTGATATGCTCATAACGCTACTCTGAGAAAACAGATAAGGGCAACCCCAAAACGTTCAAAGAATAGATTGTACTTGCACAGGAAGTGATGCTTTATAAATAAAGCAGGAGAAGTTTACCATGAAACAGAACTAAGAGGGCATTTGAAGCTCAAGGAGCAAGATGTACAAAAAGAGACAAAATAGTCACTTTGTCTTCAGGAAGAGGAAGCAATTTGTAGTAACTATAATGGTGACATCACCAACACCCATTTTTAGGGTAACCAGCCTTAAAGGTGGTTCACCACGTACAAAGGTAAGTCCAAGGAAATGGAACTTCCTGCCAAAATGAGATAAATGATGATCACAACCACAAGGATGCTTATGTTTGCAAAAAAATTGCAAAGGAAATCACACAGAAAAACTAGGTGTCAGAAACACAGAAATCAAACTTGCTTTGCCATTACTAGGAGTCTTGCTAGAATCAGTTTTCCAACTGAAATTACAGCAAGAAAGCTCTGAGTTCAAAAGCTTCATCATTCTGAATGTCTAAGGAAGTTAGCAAGGAGCAAAGTCAGATAGAATAACCTGCCTGAACAACAGAGCATTCCACAGAATAATAATCATAAGAGTATGTGCATTTCATACACAGGTCCCCTGAAGCTCTCCAAAAGCAAAGAAAATCCTACAGTAGGTAGAAATTTGAGAGACATCATGATAACCCATGCTAGCTAGGACTGTGACTGTATCAATGCCTTATTCAAAGCCAGTGTCTTCCAGGTACAGGTCACTGGTTTTTGGTGAGGCATCAGATTGATTAAAAAAGCAATCAGCATCTATTTTTCACTACTATATAGGGTATATATGACATTGAAGTGATCTTGAGCCACCAATATCAGTTCAACTTCGGCTTATCACAGATTTTCTTATTCATGCATTTATTTATTCATTGAATAAATGGAACATAATAATGCATCCGTTAATTAGTGAAGAGGAAAATGAAGAATGTGATGCCTGAACTATCACTTTATTTAGGTGATTACAAGATTTAGGGGGAAGGAGTTAGGTAAGTTCCCAAGCAAGGGGTACATTGCAGGGGTACACGGCACACTTCCTGGGTGAAGAGCACAACTGCAATGCAGATTTTATCCTTACGAAAGCAATTTATGTAACCTAATTGTATGTAAACCATGTTAACCTGAAATCTCAAAGAAAAAGACTTAGGCGATTACTTCATAGAATTATTAAACTAGACCAAAAACTAGAATTAATTTTGTAATTGCTCTATACCAATACTAAAATTACTGAACTAACTTCGGATGTCCAGTTCAGTCTTACAGATTCATCTTAACCTCAAAATTCCAAGAATAACTAATGTCTACATTACACCTTGACCATCTATAAACAAAAAGTGGGACCTAATGTAGTCCTAGGCGGAAAAAATGTCAATATTTGGATGAGTAAGAAGCATGCTGAGGAGGAATTATATGGGTGCAATCATTGGTTAGTTGACTAAATTCAGCCTTCAGGGTCATATCTTATTTTATGTGAATATTAGAAATACAAAACAAAATGTGAGCTCCTAAACTGAATTTTTTATTTTCTGGATTTTTGAGTTTCTTATTGACTTCTACAGTTGGAAGATCAGCCCTGCAATCCTTGCAAAAGTTCTAAAAAACAACAGTTCCATTTCCAACCTCAGTGATTGTTCTCAGCTTTGCAGCATGTAGACTCTGGCAGGAAACAGATCAAACATTCCTTCTCAAAGCAGGTGCAGCAGCCTGCACAATAATCCAATAAAAAACCTATTAGCTGGATCTCCATGACATTCCTGGTATCCATGGGACCCACAATATCTTTAATGTATATAATAAATCCAGACCATTTCCTTCTGCAATTGCTCCCAATATGGCACCACTCCTAGGACTATTCCACTAACCTTTTGTTGCTACATTTTCTCATGAATGCTGAATCACTTTCTAATCTTTGCCATGAAACACGTGCAGTCCCACTCAGTGAAACGGATCAATTTGCTTGTGTTCACCAATTGAAATTGCCTACTGGGCCACATCTGTAGATTGCAAATGGCAGGCCTAATACTGACCAAATTGTAAATTATCAGTCATGGATTGGTGGTTGATGATGAGCAAAGCGAGAACGCAAGAGGAGGTTTGTGACCATTGTAGTTACTTGCATCTATCTCTTAGTCACTCTGCACACATTAGCTCCAGAACAGGTCAACACATTAAACAAAAATTCAAGGAAAAGGAGTACCAGTTCATCCCACATGTTGGTTTTCCCTCAATATTGTTATTATCATACATCATCTCTGATCATAAATTGTCTATGGCAGGCTATATTCATAGACTGAAACTTTCACTGGGGATTCAGCACCTTCATCAATAGGTCCTGCTATGGTTTGACTGTGGTTTATCTGGTCCTGCCAAGTCTAAGATTGACAGTTGATCCCCAGTGTTATAGATGAGGCCAGGTGGAAGGTGTTGGATAATTGAAGCAGATCCCTCGTGAGAAGATCTGGTACCACTTGGTACCACTCTTGTGGGAGTGAGTTTTCATTCTTAGTTGCTGTGAGAACTGGTTGTTGAAAAGAACCTGGCTCTTCCTCACTCCCTTGTTTCCTCTCTCACAATATCATCATGTGTTGTGCCCAGGCTGGCTTCTCTCCACCTTCCTCCGTGACTGAAAGCAGCCTCAGTCACTCAGCAGAGAGCCAAATAAATTTTTTTTTTTTCATAAATTACCCACCCTCAGATATTCCTTTACAACAACATGAATGGACTAAGACAGCAGTCTCTGTACATCCAACCCCATTTCTTCTCACTCCCATATGAATGTTCTGTTTACAGCATTAAGTGGCTTGCTGTTAAATGTGTGTGATGCTCACTGTCTCATTTCTCCATTTGTGAGAAGGCAAGAGCCAAAATTTTTCCCTTTTAACCTCATATTCCTAGCACCTAACTCTAGCACGTGCCATCTAGTATACATGCAATAAAGGCTAATTGATACAAAAAAAATTATTTTTGGCATGCTTCTTGCTATAAAATTAAAATCCTTTTTTTTTTTTTTTTGACTGTATTGCTCTATTCCCCCAAACCCTGCTTAAACCCTAAATCATCCTGAAAGGTTTTCCTAAGCTCATTTTAAATAGATTGACCTCTATTCATGAAAGTCCAATTATGTTGCAGAATGCACATTTCTTTAATTCTTGACTTGGAAAATGTTAGAACTTTAAGAACACATAAAATTCATCTTGACCAAGACTCCATTGTTTATAAATTGGGAATCTAAACCAAAAGCAAATATATCACTAGTCCAAGTTTACATAATACATCACAACAAAGACTAAAACAAGGCATTTTTGCACAACCCCACTCCTTTTATAACTTGGTATCATCTGCTCCAAGAAGCCATTCTTTATTCCCTGAAAGCTTGCTAAGTGTCAGTTATTCCATAGACCCAGGGAAGATTTCATCCTGATATTTGATACTTATTTTTCTTTGGCATATTTGTTCTTTGATTTAAGTTTGTTGAACTCTAAATAACATTGTAAAATCAATGCTATATAATTTTTAAATTTGTTAAATGAGATCCTCAGTGATTTGTTTTAAACCAACAAAAACATTTGGGTAGCTATTAAATGTCTTGCAAGCCATCACAAATCAATAACCACTCAGAATCAATAGTTCTCCTGGGAGACTCTTTCCATTCTTCAGTTCTTCTACAAAATGTGACTAAAGTATTAGAATAAGAACCTGGAAAAAACAGGAAAGTATGATAAAAGGAGTTTCATTTTATGAGATTACAAGGAAACCCTCAAAAAAATTCTACTGATTGTATCATCCAAGCACTTGTTTCCTGGAGGAGTATGTCATACAAGACATATGAAGTCTTGTCCTCAGCTCATTGTCTCATGAAAAAAAAAAAAAAAAAGTACCAAATAATAATACAGGTTGCCAAGATCCTAAACCCAGTTACATGATAAACTGATTAGGTAAGAAGCCTTACAATTGTGTGAACATTAGTGAATATTATGTTTCTGATAAGTACAAAAAAGACGTAGATGTGCCTAGTGGCAATTCACCACTATCCATTTCCCCTCTTTCCTGGAGACACAGGTAAATTGCATTTCCAAACTTCCCTTGCAGTTATCTGTAGTCATTTGCCTGAGATCTAAGTCAATGGAATGGAGATAAATCCATATTCCTCCACTCTGAAGTCTGGTCATTGAAAACTGACTGCACATTCTCCTCCAGGTCCTTTCACCTTCCAATGGATGACAACACTGTTACAATCTCAGCAGCCAAGGTTGAAGATGTCAGAATTGCCATCCACCTGAGCTCCAGAATTACTGTGAAAAAAAGAGCAACCACAATAATAACTGTGTAAACACCAGCTCTACACAGTGATTATTATATTATTTAACCCACTGAAATTTTATGATGTATTTGTTACTATAGCTTAATATATCCTAACCAATAGAACATCACTCCCATGTTACAAGATTGTTGTGAAATACACATTTTTTTGAAAATTATGCAAATATGTCCCAAATGGAGGTAAGAATAATTTATCAAAATTACACATAAATAAATTGTGTACCTGTACCTTAACTTTGTAAGCTTTAAAAATATATGTACTTCTATATTAGCATTACTGTAAAACAACCCCTTACTCTGGTAAACAGAAATAGAATTTTTTTTTAATCTAAAAATTTTAGGTAATGCAATTAAAATTCCCTTAATTGCTTTTTTTAATGACAAATCTATATTAGGAATAAATCAGAGTTCAACCAAAAGTTTTATAAACAACATCCCCAGTCTTTATTCTGTTTGGCTAGTGTAAATCCTGGCCAAAAGAGAGAATCAGGACTTGAAGATCAAGTTAAAGATTTTCACGTGAAAGTATCAAGAAACTATAACCATTCTCTTCACCCTCTTTTGACAAGGGAGAAAGAATTGCTTTTCAGTTTCTCAGAGCAAATAGTGAGTGCAATTAGACTCTGGAAATAATTTTTTGGCATGTACTCCTACTTTAAAACAGGTGATGTGTGCTGGAGTGAAATAGTTCCTATTTTCAGAAAATCATAATTTAGTAGGCAATATAGTGATAACTAATAGTTTTGTGGTAACTCATGCTTCAAAGAACACTCTCAAAATTTCCATTTCAGTCAGTGGTATTACCCTCAGATTTTCAAATTTTAGTTTGAATCTTGACATAGAAACCAATTGTTTCTAACTCCACACTATCTCCAAGTTTCATCATATACCTTCCATTCTCAATATCCAATATACCAGATGAAGTTTGTATCCCATATTTGGATTCCTGAGAAATATTCCAAATTGCTCTTAGCTCAAACACTTTCTCTTTAGTTCATGTACCAAAGCAGGTACCTTAAAATATTTGTGTTTATATAAAAATAATGAAAATCATTATCCTTCATTGAATACTTACTAAGTGCTAGACTCTATACTAAAGACTTTACATTTATTGTCATTCCTGTGGTAGATCTCATTTTTCTCGCCACATAGTACACAAGGATACTCAGAAAGGGTAACTAACATGTTTTTACTTGTCGTTTTTAATGGTAAGGACAGAAAGACCTGACCTGTCTGAGTTTAGAATGCTTTATCATTACATTATATTGCATTTAGAATAATGATGAAAGGAAAATTCCCCTTGATTTCTTTGTTGGTCTTTATGTAGAAACCTTTCTCTCAACTCCATCCTTCCCTATCTCAGAGAATTCAAAATGGTCTTCTATTATATGTTGAAACTTATTTTCATTCCCCAGTGAAATTCAAACCTGATAGCTTTCTCTCTGTCATCTCTTTGGCTATAGTAAATAGCCATTTCAACTCAACTTTTCTGTGTGTGCATTATACATTATATATTTATTATATATTATATGATGTTTCTCTAGGTATAGACTGTATATTTCTATTCTCTTATATCCTTTCAGCAAATTTGATTACCCCAGGATTTATTTGTTCAAAAACTTTTCTCCTCTGTCACTGCAACTTTCTTCCTTTTTCTACTCAACTTATAGCTCAGGTACACACACACACACCTTCACACACACGAATCCACATATGCATACTTGCCCACAAGAGTCCACAAATATTTGTTTAACACCTGTCACCTACTGGGAGGCAGAAAGTTTCTAGGCTCCAGGGAAATAGCTGTGAGAAGCAGCTACCCTTAAGCAGTTTCCAGTCTAGAAGCAGAGACTGACAGTTTATGAACAAGTAAGAGAAACATGAAAAGTAAGAACAGTGCTATGAAGAAGACAAAACACAGCAAGCTGACAGTGGCATAAGGGAAGAGGATTATTCTAGCCTGGCTGATTAGAAAAGGCCTATCCTAAGCTATACCATTGGTACTAAGACCTAAATAATGAAAAAGCCATCCTTGTAGAGATTTAGAGAAAATAGCAGAGAGAACAGGGAGCTTTGGGGTGAGCCTGAGTTTCCTGAGGACCCAGGATAGCCAGCAGGTGAGTGTGGCTGGAGGTAAAGACAGGTAAAGTGAAGAAAATGAGATTGAAAGGGTGGGCTGGAGAGTCTGTAAATGAAGCTAAAGAGGGTGGGCTGCCTGGAGGTATGGTGAAAAGAATAGGAAGTTTTGAGCTAGAGTGTTCTTTTTTGAAGAGGACACTCTGGCTCTCTTGTGGAGAACAGATCATAGATGCAATAATAGTGGAAGACAAGATGCAAATTAAGTCTCTGCAGTTGTTCCAGGGAAGAGATTTTTATTGTGTAGGGTTATGTTTATGAAAATTGAAATAATTAGGTGCATTTGAATTAAATACTCTTTTACTTCCACGCTATCTTTATTTTTAACTTTAAATCTGTACATAATAAACTTCAAGTCTTTCTTCTAAGCTCCATTCTCCTTTCTTATGATCAAAAATCTCTTCAGTGTATGAAGGCCCAATGCAGTGAGTGTTAATTTACACAGGCAAGCTTATGTGCTTTCTAGTCATAGAAGTAGAAACAAAAAGATAAGAATTGATAGTAGTGATAATTCAAATGTATGTAGGGGTTGGTGTTTAAATGTGAAGGTACAAGAGAAGAAACTCAACATCTTTGCAAGTTTTTACTCCATGACACTAGAAAATGTGGAGTTGCCATTTATGGGTGAGAATTAAAGTTAATAAAATAGATTCTATTCACTATCTATTTACAATGCAGCCTAGGTTAATTTTCTGGGTAACTATCATTCTAATAATATTCTTTCCTTTTCAGAAAACCTAAACTCACCACAATTATTTCCTAAGCATCCTCCAAAAATAATAATTTGCCATTGCTAAAAGTAAAAGGATCACTGTATTTTTTTCTGGTTGAACATTCATGAACAGTTTGGCTAGCAAACCTAAGTTGCAAAATTTTTTTATATATAATTTAGTAAAAGGAACAAAAAGAATTAGAGGCATTGCAGAGTTTGTAAGATTATTGTTGTTGTTTCTATTGTTTTGCAAAAGTGATTGCAAGTTTAGAGTCTGAATTATGGTTTATTATTGTTCTTTATCATCTTTTTAAACTATTTTTGTAGACATTTTAGTTTGTAGCATGAATCTGGGCATCCATAAGCTTTTAATAAATACTCATCATTGTTGCCTTTGGAGAACCTTTAATTTATAAATGCAGTATCCCTCTTTCTCAATAATGGTCAGCCACTTTATAAATGGAAAATATCAAAACATCTATGGTGTGATTAGAAACAAAAGCACTCTTTTTATTTCCCCTTTTAATTTTTTTTTTAAGTTTTTTATTATTGTTGGAGATTCATTGAGGGTACAAAGGACCAGATTACATTGATTGCATTTGTTAGATAATGACCCTCATATAATTGTGTCCCGTCCCCCCTCAAAGGTGTACCACACACCGTGACTCCCCACTCCCTCCCTCTTTCCCTCTCTCTGGTAGCCCCATCCCACACACCCCCACCGTATACTAGGTCATTAATTGTCCTCATATCAGAATTGAGTACATAGGATTCTTGCTGCTCTATTTTTGCAATGATTTACTAAGAACAATAGGTTCCACTTCCATCCAGGCTAATACAAAAGATGTAAAGTCTCCATCTTTTTTAGTGGCTGAATAGTATCGCATGGTATGTACATATATATATATATATATGTTTATGAAAATGGAAATATTATTAATCCAGCTTATTAATCCATTTCTGGGTTGGTGGGCATTTAGGCTGTTTCCACATTTTGGCAATTGTGAATTGAGCTTCAATAAATAGTCTAGTGCAAGTGTCATTATGGCAGAAGGATTATTGTGAGTGCAAATTTTAGGTTATTTTTGTTTTCACTTTTGAGGTAAAATTCAAGTTGTAGTTGAGCCCTTCACTCAGTGGGGCATGTTTAACACCCTCTTTTTAAAATTTTATTCCCTTTATTAAATCATGACTGTGTACATTCATGCATTTATGGGGTACATTGTACTGAACTGATAAACAATGTGGAATGCTGACATTGAACTGATTAATATAACCATAACCTCACTTGCTTATTTTCTGTGGAAAGACATTTATACTCTATTCTTAATAGTTTTGGAATGTACTATTGCAATATGCACCTTAGGTGAGGTCCCACCAAAGTCTTGATACTTCATTCCCACCTACTTATACCCTAGCACACCCTTCTTCCTTAAGCCCAGGGACAAAGAAAATAAATGTTTCTAGTTTTTCTTTGCTTTATCCAATTGAGGTTAAATCTCCCTCAAACAAATATAGCATTTTGTACATGCCTATGTTTTCTTATCTATGGCCACATTTTGCCCTTACCATATCCTCAGAAGATAAACAGCTAAGTATTACTATCCTTGTTACGAAATAATTTCTAAGTTCAAGGAAGCTTGCCTAAAATCACACAACTGGGTATTCCTGAATCAAGTCTCTGGATATCCTACCCATCCATCTTCTTTCTTCTAAACACGCAGCCACTGAGTCCAGACTGACACTTTGCTCAATTAAAGTTATGCACTATAATTACAACTGTTTTTCCAAGTGTGTGGACAGGGTAGGAACAGCTGTTCTTAACTGCGAAGAGAAGCCACAGAGAATGATAATAGGAAGCATCTTCCAGGCAATTTACAACTTGAGGCCCAAACTCCAGCCTTGACAAACAGAAGAGCAGGTTAGGAAATCACCTCCAATGTTCATCCCTGGAGATAGTCGCTTTTCCCAAACCTCTCAAATTGCTATGTTCTTCTAGCATTTCCTTCCTTCTCTTAACCTCACATTTTTGGCTAATTACATGGTAAATATTGTGAGGACAAGGAAAGGATCTTCTATGTGGCACATAGCTGGACCAATTGTCTTAGCTAGTGCTAATGAGCACAAGGTCATCATTCAGGGTTACAGAAGGGAAGAAAACATCTTCATGCTGTACTGGGACCCACCCAGGGTTCTTGTTTATAAGAACTAAGTGCAGAGAGAGGCTCCCTAATATCTGTCTCTGACATCTTTTTTTACCTAAAAAAAACCCCCCCAAAACCATTTATTTATTCATTTATTTATTTATTATTTTAAAATATTATGAGTTTACAAATGTTTTTGGTTACATGGATCACATTTGTTCTACTTGAGTAAGAGTTATTAGTGTGCCCATCACCCAGGTAGTGTTGTCTCTAACGTTAGGTAGATCTTTGCCTATCCCTTACCCCCTTCTCTCACCTGTTTGATTTCCACTGCATTTTACTTGCTTCTGCACAGATGTGTGCTCATCAGTTACTTCCAGTTTAATAGTGAGGATATATGGTGTTTGTTGTACAGTCTCTAGATACCATACTTAGAATAAAGGTCTCCAGATCCATCCAAATTCATCCTTCTCATGGCTGAACAGTACTTCACAGTAATCCTACAGCAAATTTTGTTAATCCTCTCATGAACTGATGGGCATTTGAGTTGATTCTATATCTTTGCAATTGTGAGTTGTGCTGCCAAACACATTCAATTATACTTGCCTTTTTGATAAAATGACTCCTTTCCTTTGGAGTCAAAGGAAACCCAGTACTGAGGTTGCTGGATCTAATGTAGGTCTACTTTTAGTCTTTTGAGGAATCTCCGTACCGTTTTTCATAAAGGTTGTCCTAATTTGCATTCCCATCAACACTGTAGAAGGCATTTCTTTCTCTCTAGATCCACGGTAGCATCTATTGTTTTGGGACTTTTTAATAAAAGCCATTCTCTCAGAATTAAGATGATACCTCACTATGGTTTTAATTTGCATTTCCCTGGTGATTAGTGACATTGAGCAACTTTTTATATGTTCATTGACCATTTTTCTTTCTTTTTAAAAGCTTCTGTTCACATCTTTTGCCCACTTTTTAATAAGGTTATTTGTTTTTTTCTTACTCATATGCTTGAGTTCTTTATAAATTCTGCTTATTAGTCCATTATCAGATGTAGACCTTGCAAATATTTTCCCTCATTCTGAAGGCTATTTACACTGTTGGTTGTTTACTTAGCTTTAATGTAATCAAGTCCCCTTTATTTTTGTGGTTGTGTTATTGCACTAGAGTCTACTTCAGAAATATCTAGAAGAGTTTTTCTAATATTTTCTTCTAGAATTCTTATGGTTCCATGCCTTACATTTAAATCTTTTATACATCTTGAATTAATTTCTGTGAATGGTGAGTGATATGGATCCTGTTTCAATCTTCTGCATGTCTCTATCCAATATCCCCAGCACAACTTATTGAATAGGGCTTCTTTGTTTGCTTTAACAAAGATAAGTTGGCTGTATAGGGGTGATTTTTTATCTGGGTCTCTATTCTTTTCCATTGATCTATCTGTCTGTTTTTATGTAAATACCATGCTTTTTTAGTTACTATAGCCTTTAGCATAGTTTGAAGTCTGGTAATATGATGCCTCCCAATTTTTTTCATTTTGCTTTGGCTATTAGAGCTCTTCCCTAGTTCCAAACTTCTTAACAGTTCAAAATTAAACTATTTTTGAAGATCAATTTAGTTCCACTTTCTCCATGAAATTTTCCCTAAACATGTTCAATTGAATTCTCGTTTTAATAAAATCCCCTAAGCTAACACAATAACTAAGAAAATGCCACAAAAGCTATGTTAATCAGTGTGATAAAAATGTGTCAAACTAAGGAGTTCTTGTTTTTTGGTGGGTAGAGGAATATTGTGAAAGCTTTTTTGTTTATGGTAATAGTTTTGAAGTTTGGGGACAAAAGGACATTAAGAAGGTGGAGCATGATGGCAATGGGACAGACATGTAGCCCACCTCTCCCAAGTCATCAGCACAGGAGTGAGGAGATGATGGTCAGCTGAGAGGGAATCACGCCAGAGCAGCAGTGCCCCAAGATGCAAAGCAGCAGCTGACTTTTGCAAAAACAAGGCCAACCCCTGGATTTCCCAAAGCCACTCCCTCTGTCTCCCTGGGCAACCAGAGGAGGCCGGGCATCTTCTCAGAGGGCAACCACCACAGAACAGATCAGGGACTGAAACATAGGACCCCTGATACTTCAACCCAGAGTAACTGTTTCACTAGGGGCAAACATTGACCAGCTGAAAACAAGACAGAACCACTTAGCCCCACCACATGAAATAGGTCCCCAACATCTCAGGCCATAGCACTGCACAGGTCCTCAACAAGGCTCCAGGGGAAAAAAATCAAACAGTATAAAGTAATCATGGGATGCAATCAATGAAAAAACTCTGGTAACATGAATAACCAGAATAGATCAACGCCCCCAAGGAAAGATATGGCAGAAGTAACTGAAGATCTCATTCATAAACAGCTGGCCGAGATGTCAAAAATCAAATTCAGAATTTGGATTGAAAAAGGGTTAACAGAATGGAGGAAAATTTGGAATTAGAAATCCGAAGAGCAATTCAAAAGTCAGAATTAGAAATTCGAGAAGAAAGTCAAAAATTGTCTCAAGAATTTAATGAATTTAAAGACAAAAACCACCAAAGATTTTAAGGCACTGAAGCAAGAATTTGCAGCCCTCAAAAATCTGAAAAATACAGTAGAATAGCTCAGAAACAGAGTGGACCAGGCAGAAGAAAATATTTCTGACATTGAAGACAAGGCGTTCGAATGCTCCCAAACTCTCAGATAAGAAGAGAAATGGAGAGCAAAAACAGATTATCCTCTCAGAGAGCTCTGGGATAATTCGAAGAAGACTAATATCTGCCTCATTGGAATCCCTGAAAGCGATAAAGTGGCCTCGTAAGGCACAGAGGCCCTTCTCCATGAAATTATGAAAGAAAATTTTTAAGATATGTCAAGAGATTCTGAAATCCAGATGGCAGACAGTTTCAGAACCCCAGGATGACTCAATTTGAATAAGACATCCCCCAGGCATATCATAATTAACTTCACTAGTGTCAATATAAAGGAGAAAACTCTGAAAGCAGCTAAACACAAGAAATCTATTACCTACAAAGGGAAGAATATTAGAATGGCTGCAGATCTCTCTGCTAAAACCTTTCAAGCCAGAAGAGGGTGGTCATCGACTTTTAATATCCTAAAGCAAAATAACTTTCAACCCCAAATACTGTATCCAACTAAACTGAGTTTCATTCATGATGGAGGAATTAAATACTTTAATGACATTCATATGTTGAAGACATTTGCCAAAATCAAACCAGTTCTTCAGGATATTCTCAGACCTATTCTCCATAATGATGACCCCAATCCTCTACCACAAAAATAAACTCACTCAGAAACTTCTGATCAAACTCCAACTTCCACAATGGTGAAAGGATTAAAATTGTCCACTGGACTTTCAAAAAACTCAATACCCAAAATTTTACCAGACCTATCAATATTCTCCATTAATGTAAATGGCTTAAAGTGTTCTCTAAAGAAGCATAGGTTAGCTGACTGGATACAAAAACTCAGTCCAGATATTTGCTAAATAAAAGAGTCACATCTTCCCTTAAAAGATAAATATAGACTCAGGGTTAAAGGATGGTCATCCATATTTCAGGCAAATGGTAATCAGAAAAAAGCAGGTGTTGCAATTCTATTTGCTGACACAATAGGCTTTAAACTAACAAAAGTAAAGAACGACAAGAATGGTCGCTACATATTTCCTAAGGGTAATACTCAATATGATGAGATTTCAATTATGAATATTTTTGCACCCAACCAGAATGCGCCTCAACTTAAAAACTCTAACACACATGAACAACTTGATTTCCTCCAGCTCCATAATAGTCAGAGATTTCAACACATCTTTGGCAGTACGGGATCGATCCTCGAATAAAAAGCTGAGCAAAGAAATTTTAGATGTAAACATCTACAGAACATTTCATCCCAACAAACCCGAATACACATACTTCTCATCAGCCCACGGAACATACTCCAAAATTGATCACATCTTAGGTCACAAGTCTAACCTCAGTAAATTTAAAGGAATAGAAATTATTCCTTGCATCTTCTCAGACCACCATGGAATAAAAGTTGAGCTGAGTAACAACAGGAATCTGCATACTCATACAAAAACATGAAAGCCAAATAACCTTATGCTGAATGATAGCTGGGTCAGAGATGAGATTAAGAAGGAAATTGCCAAATTTTTGGAACAAAATGACAATGAAAACACAAATTATCAGAACCTCTTGGCTATTGCAGAGGCAGTCCTAAAAGGGAAATTTATAGCACTGCAAGCCTTCCTCAAGAGAACACAAAGAGAGGAAGTTAACAACTTAATGGGACATCTCAAGCAACTGGAAAAGGAAGAACATTCCAATCCCAAACCCAGTAGAAGAAAAGAAATAACCAAAATTAGAGCAGAATTAAATGAAATTGAAAACAAAAGAATTATACAACAGATCAATAAGTCAAAAAGTTGCTTTTTTGAAAAGGTCAATAAAATAGATCAACCTCTGGCTAACCTAATCAGGGAAAAAAGAGTAAAATCTCTTATCTCATCAATCAGAAATGACAAAGACGAAATAACAACAGACTCCACAGAAATCCAAAAAATCCTTAATGAATATTATAAGAAACTTTATTCTCAGAAATATGAAATCTGAAGGAAATTGGCCAATACTTGGAAGCACGTCACCTTCCAAGACTTAGCCAGAATCAAGTGGAAATGTTGAACAGGCCAATATTAAGTTCTGAAATAGCATCAACCATACAAAATCTCCCTAAAAAGAAAAGCCCAGGACCAGATGGCTTCACGTCAGAATTCTACCAAACCTTTAAAAAAGAACTAGTACCTATATTACTCAACCTGTTCCAAAATGTAGAAAAAGAAGGAAGACTACCCAACATGTTCTATGAAACAAACATCACCTTGATCCACAAGCCAGGAAAAGACCCCCCCCAAAAAAAGAAAATTATAGACCAATATCACTAATTAATATAGATGCAAAAATATTCAACAAGATCCTAACAAACAGAATCCAGCACCACATCAAACCAATGATCCATCATGACCCAGGTGGTAATAGTCCCGGGTCTCACAGCTGGTTTAATATATATAAATCTATAAGTACAATTCAGCACATAAACACATTAAAAAGACCATATGATTCTCTCAATTCATGCAGCAAAAGCTTTTGATAATATCCATCATCCCTTCATGATCAGAACACTTAAGAAAATTGATATAGAAAGGACATTTCTTAAACTGATAGAGGCCATCTACAGAAAACCCACA
>CAUYPK010015578.1:0-26410 GCA_963574355.1 Loris lydekkerianus
CCCTCCGCGCTTCTCGGCTCTTCCTGCGCCCACCCCCTCCCGCCGGCCCGCTCTCTGCTCTTCCGTCTCCCCCCCCCTCCCTCCTTCTCTCTTTCTCTGCTCTCTCCTACCCCCATCCCCCATGGTGTACTAGGTCATTAATTGTCTTCATATCAAAATTGAATACACAGAATTCATGCTCCTCCATTCTTGTGATGCTTTACTAAGAATAATATGTTCCACCTCCATCCAGGTTAATATAAAGGGTGTAAAGTCTTCATCTTTTTTGATGGCTGAATAGTACACCACGGTATACATATACCACAGCTTGTTAATCCATTCCTGGGTGGTGGGCATTTGGGCTGTTTCCACATTTTGGCGATTGTAAATTGAGCTGCAATAAACAGTCTAGTACAAGTGCCCTTATGATAAAAGGATTTTTTTCCGGCTCAGTGCCTGTGGCTCAAGCAGCTAAGGTGCCAGCCACATACACCTGAGCTGGTGGGTTCAAATCCATCCTGGACCCACCAAACAACAACGACGGTTGCAACCAAAAAATAGCCGGGCATTGTGGTGGGTGCCTGTGGTCCCAACCTCTTGGGAGGTGGAGGCAGGAGAATCGCTTGAGCCCAGTAGTTGGAGGTTGCTGTGAGCTGTCATGCCACACCACTCTACCCAGGGTGACAGCTTTAGGCTCTGCCTCAAAAAAAAGAAAAAAAGGATTTTTTTCCTTCTGGGTAGATGTCCAGTAATGGGATTACAGGATCAAATGGGAGGTCTAGCTTGAGTTCTTTGAGGGTTCTCCATACTTCCTTCCAAAAAGGTTGTACTACTTTGCAGTCCCACCAGGAGTGTAAAAGTATTCCTTTCTCTCCACATCCACACCAGCATCTGCAGTTGTGAAATTATGTGATGGGGGCCATTCTCACTGGGGTTCGATGGTATCTCAAGGTGGTTTTGATTCGTATTTCTCTAATAACTAGGGATGATGTGCATTTTTTCCTATGTTTGCTAGCCATTCATCTGTCTTCTTTAGAGAAGGTTTTATTCATCCTTAATAGGTTATTTTGGACCTATCTCTCATGAAGCTGAAAAGAAACCGTCTTATGAACACTGAAGAATGGGAAACTTGACTGGGTGCAATGGTTCATGCCTACCATCCTAGCACTTTGGGAGGCTGAGGTGGGTGGATTGCCTGACCTCAGGGGTCTGAGCTCAGTCAGACCAAGAGCAAGATCCTATTTCTACTAAAATAGAAAAAAAAATTAGCCAAGGGTTGTGATGGGTGCCTGTAGTCCCAGGTACTTGGGACTACAGTAAGCAGAGTAAAAGGATCTCTTGAGCCCAAAAGATTAAGGTTGCTCTGAGCTATGATGTCACACCACTCTACCCAAGGTGATACAGTGAGACTCTGTCTCAAAAGAAAAAAAAAAAAAAAAAGAATGAGAAACTTACATATCTTATGTTAAAAAATAATTAAATCAGAAAAAAGGCAAAGTTAGAAAATTAGTTTGTTATGTAAGTAACATATGATTTTTATTTAACAGTTATGAAATGCAAACCAAGTATTAAGGCTATATGGGTCTAGTTTCCTGACTGGAAACCCAACATGAAAATATTTTTCAAAATGTCTCTTTTCTGTGTATGAATATCCTCCATGGAAACTTCTGTGCAGAATTTAGCATAGTTCCCTGGCTTAAACTATTTTGGGTTACTAACTTATATTTTGAGTTTTTTGGCTTTACTTTTATTTATTTATTTTAATCTGAGAATTATCTGATTTTCTTCAAAAGAAAAAAATCTTATGTATATTTTGTGGATCTGAAATGTGGTTTTGTAATGATAGAACAAATTTTCTTTACCTGCTGATTTTTTTCCCATTTCACAGCCATTTTCTTTCTCTCTTTTCTTTCTCTCTTTCTTTCTCTCTTTCTCTTTCTTTCTTTCTTCTTTCCTTCTTTCTCTTTTTGAAGGAGTTATAACACTTTATTTCTTCTGATCAAAGAATTATACATCACAGGATGATAAATGCTATAATATTAGCTGCCTAAATGATGTCAGTGTTCGGGGGTAGAATAAAGCATTTATTTATTTATTTATTTATTTATTTATTTATTTATTTATTTTTGAGACAGAGTCTTACTCTGTTGCCCTGGGCAGAGTGCCTTGGCATCTTAGCTCCCAGCAACATCAAACTCATGGGCTCAAGTGATCCTCTTGCCTCAGCCTCCCGAGTAGCTGGGACTACAGGTACCCACCACAACACTCACTTAATTTTTCTGTTTTTAGTAGAGAAAGGGTCTCATTCTTGCTCAAGCTCCTGAGCTCCAGCAATCTACTTGCCTCAGCCTCTGTAAGTGCTAGGATTACAGGTGTGAGCCACTGTGCCAGGCTGAGGTTATAATTGTTTTTAAATATAAATACCATTTAGCTTTCAAAGAATTCCACGCTGGTTGTGTTTGGGCCTTTTCCAGTGTACAGTCAACATCTTCTCCTGGGCTGAGAGCTTTTTGTAGGCATTTCATTTTGACCTTTTTTCCAACCACATCGACAGCAGCCAGAAAGATCAGGGATGAGAGATGTCAGACTTTCAGATACTGTGCAGGCCAGGCTGCATTGCATCTCCAACACAATCTTTTATTCCTTTTAAGCTGAGACACCCCCCAAGATAAATTAAGATCAAACTTTAACTTGCTTTGAAGACAAAGAAGAGCTTGTTCAGATGTTGGATGTTGAAGATAATCAAATTTGCTTATTTGGGGTCTATGGGTTGATCATATAAATTCCCAAATTTCCCCCCACTTTAATTGTTAAGGCACCACTTCAGACCAGGTGAGGTGGTTCACCCTTGTACTCCTAGCACTCTGGGAGGATGAGCTCAGAAGTATGAGACGAGCCTGAGCAAGAGCATGACCCTATCTCTAATAAAAACAGAAAATTAGCCAGGTGCAGTGGCTGGTGGCTATAGTCCCAGCTACTGGGGAGGCTTAGGCAAGAAGATCGCCTTGAGCTCCGGACCTTGAGGTTGCCCAGGAGTTTGAGGTTGCAATGAGCTATGATGCTATCATTGTATTCTACCTAGGGCAATATAGCGAGACTCTGTCTGAAAAACACACAAACAAAAAAACACCACTCCAAAAGGGACATCTTAGTCCTCAAGTCTTGTCTACAAGTCTTCAAAAAATTCTGCTAAGTCTAGAGTTTTCTCTGCTAGTCTTTCACAGATGGTCTCATCTAGTGCGCCTGGGTTGCCCAAAGTTCCCCATTTCCTCAGTTTCATCAAATAGACAACCTTTTTGATATTCAGAATCTGGTTGAAAGTGTAAAGGTTCAAACTCGTGCCAGGTGCACAGGTCACAGCAGTTTGATCTTGAGTCCAGGCAACCACAGAGCCAGGCTGGGTGAGGGCCTAGTCTGGGCCCAGGGGCAGACACCAGGGAAGGAGGCCCGCAGCTGCACGATGCCAGTGCTGGAGCATTCACTGAAGTGGCATTCTCGATGGCTTTGTTTCACTCCCTTACCAGAGTCACTGATGGAGCTAAGAGTGGCTTAGTGAATGTACTACAATATGCATGTGTTCTAAAAGTAGTTTTGATTCTTATCCATTTTCAGCAATGATATGATAGTTCCTTGAATATTTATAAAGTACCAGGCCAAATTTCAAGACTTGCCAATTTTGTTCTTTGGATAAATTTAACTCATACTGGTAAAGTAATATCAGTCATTATCAATTGCTATTCCATTCTTGTTTGAGAACTAAGTTTAGATGAACTTCTTAAACAATCTAGATTTGCTCTGCCTTTTGAGTTTTTCCATGGAAAGCCATTTCAGTTGTTTTTAGGCCTGGCTTCTTCTGGGCTTGGCATGTCGAGTTTGATTCTGATCTATGAATAACTCTCACCAAGTAATGAGCTGCTTTGAGTATCATTTCCAACTAGAGAAAAAGAACTTCCATCATGCTGCAAATCATAAGTCTTATTCCCAGAAAGTTTCTCAAGTGACAGCAATTGTGTATTTGTAATTTATTGGAGAGTTTGGGTGTCCCAGAAAGATATCACTGGGAAAATGAATATTTTAAGACAAATAATAAACTAATCTTCAGTCTTTGGAGCTTACTTGTCTTTATAGGATGTGTGTGTGTGCGTGTGTGTGTGTGTGTGTTGGCTAGGGCTTGTCTTCTGGAATTAGGAAAATAATAGTTGTCTATTAAACTCAAAACTGAATATATGTTCTTCCCTCTGGTCACAAAATTAAATGGCCAACGTTGCAGTACTTGGGACAGTTAAAGCTCACAAACAATTTTCATCTCTCGTCTGAGACATTTTTATGAGTAGGCACTGGGCTTCTGAATACATCATACAATTGGACGGAAGCCTGGAAAGTCACTCCAGTGTGTTTGAACAAACTGTGGCCCATGAATACCATATTTTTTATATTGAAACATTCCTTTCCCTTTTTAAAGAGACCCAGCATCTGTCTTCTTCCTTTTTCACATTCTGGACTAGTTAAAATATAATTCTAAAATTCTTTTCCAAAACTTTACTTTTAGCCTTTTACAAGCCAAAAAAACAATGAATAAAGGAAATAAATGCTGGATCTGCAACTTAAAATGGATTAAAAAATTTTACCTTATAGAATCTACTCTGTCTGTTTGACTCTCTCTCACTTATACCATAGAGTTTTGATTCTTCAGCATGATCAGCAGAACCTCTCACACTCCAGTCTGCTAAGATGAAGTCTTGAGAAAGGTAACATAATCATTAGAATGACATCTTGTCATCTGCACCATGTTCTGTTTATTATGAGCAAGTCACAGGTTCTGCCCAAGCTCAGAGGAGAGTATTAGGCAAGGACATCATAGGGGTTGACTTAGTGTTGACCACCAGATTGTTCTTCTATCTTCCACTCATGTTCTCCCACAGTTGTTCTGTGGGAACATACAAAGCCCATACAAAGCCCAGAGTGATTCTTCTAAAGTACAAAACTAACACTGTTATCTGCTGTTTCACAACCCTCTAATGCCTTAAAATGAAACCTAAAAGGCCTATAAAAGCAGCTATATGTGGTCACTGGCTTCTCAATTGCAGTCTTCTTGGTTAGTCCTCCCCAGTCACATGAGAATCCTTGCAGTTTTGCAAACATGCCAAGCACACCTCTGCCTAAGGGTCTTTGCATTTACTATTTTCTCTGCCTCCAACACTCGCCCCTAGTAGAGATTTATGACTGAACTCTCTCTTCATTTAGGTGTCTGCTCAAACGTCAGTTTCTCAAAGAGCACTTCTCTTAACTCTCCTAAGATAGCCCCTCTACTATGCTCTATGTTTTTTCCTTGCTTTGTTTTCTTTATAGCCCTTGTCTTTCTGTGTACTCTAGAATACAGTCATTCGCTTATTCATTTATTTATTTATTTATTTTTTAGTTAGTTTTTTTTTTTTTTTTTTTTTTTTGGCCTGGGCTGGGTTTGAACCTGCCACCTTTGGTATATGGGGCTGGCGCCCTACTCCTTTGAGCCATAGGCACTGCCCCATTCACTTATTTATTAACTGTCTTTTCCACTAGAACTCAAGCTTTATGAGGACCAGGAGCTGGTCTGTCTTATTAGCTGTTGTCCTGTTACTGTATAAATTACCTGGCATATAAGAGAGACCCAGTAGCTTATGTTAATACATAATGAAAGGATTTAAGACACAAAACTTTTCAAAATATTTTGTTGTCACTGATGATCTGTTGAATTTTTCAGGCAAGCAGTGACTAAACCTTAAATCATATGCTCTTGAAATCTTTCTCATGATGTTTGTTTGTTTGTTTTTGGATAGTAAAGAACAATCAATATCTCAATGAGTTTTAAGGTCACGTGGATATGAGACCAGTATTGGTAACATATTCAGACTTTGCCTCTACAATAAATTAAAAAAATATTATCTAGGGGTGATGGCACATGCCTATGGTCCCAGCTACTTGGGAGGCTGAGCCAGGAGGATCACTAAAGTCTAGGAGTTGGAGGTTGCACTGAGCTATGATCACACAACCACATTCTGGTCTAGGTGAGAGAGTGAAACCATGTCTTATTAAAATGAGAAAAAAGTCACTTCAATAGCCTCAGAGTAGCTGGTATTTCTTAGTTTTCAAATAATAAAAATTAGCATTACTTATAGTTGGAAAACTTGATATTAACATAAAAGAAGGCAGTTATGGAGGAAGAAAAAGGATACAAAACATACAGAAACAAATAGCAAAATGGGATATGTAAATCCAACCTTAACAGTAATCCCATTAAGATGTGTTTTTAAACACTATATTTAATAAGCACAGACTGGTAGAATGAATTGAAAAATGGTCTGATGACATGCTATCTACAAGTAACACACTTTATATACAAAATACAAATACCTTGAAAATAGGAGAATGAAAATAAAGATATCATTCAAATGGCAACCGAAAGAGAGCTACAGTGGCTATGATAATATCAGATAAAATAGTTTTTAAGACAAAATTTTTATAAGAGATAAAAAAAAATTTATAATGATAAAATTGTCAACGCATCAAGGAAATATAACAATAAACTTATATGCAACTGATGTGAGAGCCCCAAAATTCATGAAGCAAAAAAATGTCAGAATTTAAAGAAAAAATGGAAAATTAATAATTGGAGATATTCATATCCCATTTTGAATAATGAACAGAACAACTAGACAGAAGGTCACCAATGAAATAGAAGATGTGAACAACACTATATACCAACTAAACATAAAAGACATCTCTAGAACAAACAAAAATAGAATATATATTCTTCTCAAGTGAACATGGAACATTCTCCATGACAGTCTACATGTTAGGTAATGAGAAGTCTAAAAAAATTTTAAAGGATTGGGCAGTGCCTGTGGCTCAGTGGGTAGGGCACCGGCCCCATATGCTGAGGATGGCGGGTTCAAACCCTGTCCCAGCCAATCTGCAAGAAAAAAATAGCTGGGTGTGTGGCAGGCACCTGTAGTCCCAGCTACTTGGGAGGCTGAGGCAAAAGAATCGCCTAAGCCTAGGAGCTGGAGGTTGCTATGAGCTGTGTGACGCCATGGCACTCTACCAGGGCAATAAAGTAAGACTCTTTCTCTACAAAAAAAAAAAAACATTTTTTTTTGAGGATTTAAATCATACAAAGTATGTTCTCTGACCACAATGAAATAAAATAAAATAAATGATAGAAAAATTGGGGGAAATTCATGCATTTTGGAAATCAAGCAGCACATTCCTAAATAACTGGTAGGTCAAAGAGGAAATCACATGAAAAATTATGTTGAGATAAATGAAAATGAAAACACAATCTATGATAACTTGGGATGCATCTAAAGTGGTGTTTAGAAGGAAATTTATAGCTCTAAAATGCCTATATTCAAAAGAGTAAAGATACCAAATCAAACTACACCTTAAGAAAATATAAAAAGAAGAGTAAACTAAACCTAAAGTAAGCAAATAGAAGGAAGTAGTAACAATTACAACAAAAATAAATACTATAAAAATAGAAGAAAAATGGAGAAGAAATCCATAAAACCAGAAGTTGATTCTTTTAAAAGTTCAACAAAATTTAGCTTGAGAGAAAGAAAGAGAAAGAAAAAGACTTATAAGTACTAAAACCAGGAAGAGGTGATAATGTTACCAATCTTTCAGAAATAAAAAGGATTGTATGGGAATGTCATAGATAATTGTATGTCAATAAATAAGATAACCTAGATGAAATAAATATGTTACTGGAATGCGATTCAAATTGATTCAAAAATAAACAACAATCTGAAAAAACCTATAGCAAGCAGAAAGACTGATTAATAATGAAAATCCTTTCAATTAATAAAAACACAGGACCAGATGACTTCAATAAGAATTGTACCAAGAGGAATTAACACCAACTCTTCACAAAATCTTCTGAAAAATATAAGAGAACACTTTCCTACTCATTTTATGTGGCCAGTTGATACCAAATATTAGCAATGCTAGCAAGCTGTATATAAAAAAAAGTATGGACCATAAGTACATGAGGTTTATCCCAGCAATGCAAGGTTAGTTCAACATACAAAATAAATGAATATAATACACTATGTTAATAGAATAGAAAACTATATGATAATCTCAAAAGATGCAAAAAAAATAGCTGAGCATTGTGACAGGCGCCTATGGTCCCAGCTACTTAGAAGGCTGAGGCGAGAGAATTGCTTTAAGCCCAAGAGTTTGAGGTTGCTGTGAGCTGTGATGCCACGGCAGTAAGACTGTCTCAAAAAAAAAAAAAAAAAAAAAATGCAAAAAGCAAATTCTTGAAATCTAACACCCTTTCTTAATAAAAACACTCAACAAAATAAGAAGGAAAGTATATTTCTCAGCCTGATAAAGGTCCTCAACAAAAACCCCACAACTATCACCATATTTAATGATAAAGAACGGAACACTTCCCCCTTAAGATCAGAAATGAGAAAGATGTCCATTTTTGCCATTCCAGGGTGGGGTACCTACAAACTTCTGATTTTAAGATCGTTCTTTTATAAGCACTCAAGTAGGCAAGAAAAGTTTTATCTTTCTCTGTTGTACCGTTTTAATAAAAGGATTTGTCTGTAAAATTTGGATTCCGTCAAAAGGCATCACTTAAGGACCTGTAAGACCATATGTGATTTTACAGCCCCAGTTTCCTAACCCCTGTGAGAGCTAATAAATAAATTCAGCAAGCTTATCAAAAAAAAAAAAAGAATAAATTGTATTTCTATATGTACTATCAATAAGCAATCTGAACATAAAACTAAAAAAGCAATTCTACTTACAGTAGCATAAAAAGAATAAAATACGAATAAACTATATAAAAGTGGAAAGCATACTCTGGAAATCATGAAACATGTTGAAATAAATTTAAGAAAACTTAAATAAATAGAAAGACATCTCATGTTCATAGACCAGAAGATTTGACATTGTTAAAATGGCACTACTCCTTAAATTGATCTAAAAATTCAATGTGGTCCCTGTCAAATTCCCAGATGGCTTCTTTGCAAATATTGACAAGTTGATCTTAAAATTCACATTGAAATTCAAAAGGGAACCAGAATAGCCAAAACAATCTAGAAAATGAACAAGCTTGGAGGACTCATGTCTTAATTTCCAATGTCACTACCAAGTTGCAATAATCAAAACATAAGTACTAACATAAGAATAGAAATGTAGGCCAGGTGTGGTGGTTCATACCTATAATCCTACTACTTCATGGGGCCACCACAGAAGGATTGCTGGAGGCCAAGAGTTCAAGACCACCCTGAACAAGAGTAAGACCTTGTCTCTATAAAAATTAGAAAAATTAGCTTGGCATGCACTTCTAAGTCCTAACTACTTGAGAAGCTGAGGCAGGAGGATTGCTTGAGCCCAGGAGTATGGTGTTGCAGTGAGCTCTGCTGATGTCCTGTACTCATTTTGAGCAAGACCCAGCCTCAAAATTTAAAAAAAGAAAGAAAAAGAAAGAGAAAAGAAAAGACATATAGATCAGTAGAATAAAATTGAGAGTCCAAAAATAAACTCACATTAATGGTTAATCCATCTTTGACTAGAGTGCCAAGAAAATTCAATGGTGAATTTGAATGGTGTATAGTCTAGTTCAAATGATGTTGGCACAATTGGTATCCACATGCAGAAGAATAAAATTGGACACTTATCTCACACCATATGGAAAATTAATTTTAAATAAATTAAATACCAAAATGCAAGAACCAAATCTATAAAACTCTAAGAGGATGCAATGGCTTCTTAGATACAACACCTAAAGCATAACCCACCAAAGAAAAAAATAGATAAATTGGACTTCATAAAAATGTAAAACTTTTGTACATCATGAAAGTGAAAATACAATTTATAAAATGGAAGAAAATATTTGCAAGTTACATACCTGATAAGGGATGAAGGGGATCAGAATATGCTACTCCAAAATATGTCACTGCTTTCCTAGGAATGATGAAAATGTTTTTTAATTGGGCGGCACTTGTGGCTAAGTGGGTAGGGTGTCAGCCCCATATACCGAGGGTGATGGGTTCAAACCTGGCCCCAGCCAAACTGCAATAAAAAAATAGCCGGGTGTTGTGACAGGTGCCTGTGGTCCCAGCTACTCAGGAGGCTGAGGCAAGAGAATTGCCTAAGCCCAGGAGTTGGAGGTTGCTGTGAGCTGTGAGACGCCATGGCACTCTACGATAAAGTGAAACTCTGTCTCTATAAAAAAAAAAAAAAAAAAAATAAAGAAAAGAAAATTTTTTTGAATTAATTAGTCCTGATAATTGCATAATCTTGTGAATTTACCAAAAGCCCTGAACTATACGCTTTAAAGGAGTGAATTTTATGGTATGTAAATTATATCTCTAAAAAATCTACAAATTTCATTTAAAAATGAGTTATAAAGCATCATTTAAGCAAGAACATCTTTCTGGCTATGGCTCTTCATAGAGTCTACAGCAAAGACTCTAGGTCTTTAACCCCCAGGTAAACCAGTCTTAGACTCATTCTACCTTGGCCTTGTTCTCAGCATAGTGGCTACAGTACCATGGAATATATCTTTTTGCCAATTTTCTTCCTTAGTCATTAAGTTTGCTCTTCACTTTATCCAAATGTCCCTTTTGCTCTTTCTTTTCCTCAATCTTCTTTCTCATTCTCTCCTCTGCTCCCCCCTTCTTCTCATTCCTTGGTCATGTTTTCCTCTCCCTTTTTATTTACTCACCCTCTCTCCTTGTCTCTGTTTCCTGCCCTTTCCTCTCCCACCTCTTCCTTCTTCTCTCTTCCTTCTTCTGTCCCTATTTGCTCCCCCCTTCTCTCCTAACTGGCCACAAAGTGGAAACAATGTATATGTCAAAGTATTTTTGTAAGAATTATGTACTTTTTTCGTTTTCTTTGCTTAGGTGAAAAGGGAAGCATTCTGATGCTTAAAGTAGTTTAAAGGAAAACGACTCTAATTACATAGTTGGTTCTGCTTTAAGGGCTGTAATCGGTAATTTAAAAAAAAGAAAATGACCTACCCATGTTGTATGACTATTTAGAAGTAAATAATTGAGGCAAGATACTTTCAAAAACATTATAAAGTGATTTGTAAATAGGCGCAGACACTGGTAGGCACTGATAGTATCTGGCGCGGTGGTGCTCCCTGACAGCTTGTAACTGGTACTTGGCTGTTCTATGTGTAGACATGCCTGAGTTAACCGTTTAGGCTACAAAGCAGTCCCCTCCTACACAGGCAGTTTTGTTTGACTCATAAACCTGGATAATACTTTCCCTCAGGAATGTCCTTTTTGAACTAAAAAAAAAAAAATAATAATAATACAGTATGAGGGTTGTTAAGTTCTTCTCTTGTGAAGCCATCTTCAGAATGCCCCATTATTCTCTGCTGCTGATCTGGAAGAGTGAGTAAGGACAAAAAGAAAACCATTAACCACAGACTTCTTCAAATGATCTCTGGTTTAAATGGTGAAACATTCAATGTTTTCTTCTGTGAATAGCTCAAGAGAAATGATTTTTTTTCTTAATTTCCATTTTATGAGAAGCATTTGTTGCATTTGTTGACAAAACGTTAAGAAAACAAAACTGGTTAAGTTTTACTGGTTGTCTTGATTGAAATGCTGGTGCCCAAAGAAGGAGTGTCAGAGCAATGAGACATCCAGATAATGATCTCAGAAGGCTTCCCAAACAATGTGGCTGTTTCATAAGCGGGAGAAGGGGATAGAAAGGCCGACTCAGTCCATTCCTAAGAGGCTGTCTATTCTGTCTTGGAGTAGACAAAGTGCTTTATTGTGGGGCTTAGTTTTTACCTTTGTACATCATGAAAGTGAAAATACAATTCACAAAATGGAAGAAAATATTTGCAAGTTACACATTGCAAATATTGATACAGCTATTATTGGTATTGGTACAGCTATTATTAAATGATAGAATTATATTTAGATAGTAAGTTTTAGAGACTCTGAGGACAGCTAAAGGAGGTCGATTCCCATCAGAGTGTCTCTCCTTATTGACTGACTCCAGCGGTCAGCCAGGGTGGGCACCTTCAAGGTCCCTCTAGAGTGGGTGGAAAAGCTTAGGGGGCGCTCGTCTTGCTTATCCTGCACAAAGACTCTGTGTCTGGGCGTTCAGCAAAAATGAGTTTCCTCTTTATCCTGAGCACACAACTAGACTGTTCCCGAGCTTGCCTTGTCATTAGCTGTGGCCACAACTGAATCCTAACCAGTGGAACATGTGCAGAGTGATCTGTGACATTTCTGGGCCAAGGCTTTTAAGAAATAAATGTGTTTCCTTTGTGTTCTATTTCTTCTTTTACTGGCTAGGTGAGGTTTTGGGGGAGGAAGACAGAGCTAACTCATACATTTAACACATGACCAAACAAAAAATAAAATAAAATAAACTTTTATCCTGTTTCAGCATTGTATATGCAGAGGTCTATTTATGACAGCTATTAGTATCACCCCATAGCCTAGTCTGTTCGGGTTGCCATAACAAATTACCAGAGATTGAGTGGTTTCTAAACAACAGAAACATCTTCTCATAAATCTGGAGGCTGGGAGTTCAAGATCAAGGTGCCAACTAATTTGGTTCTGGTGAGGGCTTGTGTTTTGGTTCATTGAGTTGAGTCGTTTCACTGCACATTCATGTGGTACAAGGGGTAGGGAATTGTCTTAGTTCTCTTCTACAAGGATGCTGATCCCATTCATGAGGGCTCTGTCTTAATGACCTTATCAGCTCCCAAAGGCCCCAACTCCCAATACTATCACCTTGGGGGTTTGGATTTCCATATTGTTAGGGTGCCTTTCCCCCTCTTCCTCCTCCTTCTCTCCTCCCTAGACAAAGACACAAAGGATCTGGCCAGCCCCACCCCCCAAGAAGTTTGTGCCAAAGACCCTAACTTTCCAGGCCCACCTGGAATTTGCCCACCCCTGACAGCCCCATGTAAAAGGGGTCTCTAAATGCCACCCCCAAGGGCAGACACCATCTTTGCATTGCCCAGGTGGGTCACCCTCCTTTCAAATAAACTCAGCCTGAACATCACCTCTGCAGCCTCATCTCGGGGCACCATTGTTTACGCCTTTCATGCTGATATATTTTGAGGGGTACAAAAACATTCAGCCCATAGCAGTCTAACCAGTATGTGGCTAGAGTAGGTAGCAATCAATAATCTACAATTAAAGGAAGCAGTGTCAACAGATGTGCCTTCACAAAAAGCATGTGGTACACACACCTCAGAAATAGAACTCTGTTATCTTTTCTACTTTTTGTTTCTCATTTTAACTATATCATTGGCTCACTTCCTATTTTTCTGCTTTAACTGATTAATTTCTTGGTAGCATTGTTCTTCTTCAAAAATTGTCCCTCATAATCCCCCCCCACACACACACATACATCAAATTTGACTGAGTTTATAAAAAAGTTACTGGGAAAGATTTGGATCAATTCTCTAATAATGACAAAAGACTCATGCGGGAGGTCAATGAGAACATGTGTGATAAGTAACTGCAGGGCCTAAAAGGCGTCGAGGGTATTTGAATTGTTTCCATCACTATTATGGTAAGAAAAAAACAGCTGCCCATTAGGGACACGGTGAATTAGTGTGCTACATTTTAAAATTCTCATTTAACAAAATAATTATTGTTTACATTCCATTTACTTTTTCAATTGTCAAGATGCAGGTGTAGCATGAATTGCTAACTAGACAGAATGGGCCATCATCTTTGTAAAATATTTTTTCTTGGTAATTCATAGGCAGTTTGATTTTATAAAATATAATGAGTAGCAACTTAAGGGAATATTCAGGTAAGGAAAGTGATTGAGATGAAATTCATCTGATAAGTTCTGCAGTTAAAGAAGTAATTTATTTTGAATTGTTTGATGTTGGCTGTCCCCACGGTGGAGTGTAACGTTGGGAAAATAGCTTCCTTAACCCAGGGCACTCCCTCCAGAGGATGTGCATTGTGTGTCATCAGTAGCCAAGATCCAGCAGCTAAGGGGTTGAGCTCTTAGATCTAAGAAGGAAGTAGTAGGGATATAACGTCCACTATATGCACATTAGATGGGGCTGTATTGTTTTATCATTAAAAAAAAGACCAAGGGCAGTATAGAAATAAACAGAGAGAAACTGGAGTAAAAAGGATACAGAAGAAAAATAAATCAGTATTTGGTAAAAAGAGAAAACACAGAAGATACAGTGAAAAAATTAAGTGGAACTAAAAATAAAATTTATATTTATCAGTCATGTATTATGGTTTCACAACATAGTGCATTTTAGTTGAAAACAGGCATTAAAATGGCCAAGGTCACTTGGTGCAACAGAATTAGAATTATAAAAACACCTGTGGCTCATGATTCAGAGGCTTGTACCATAACCTTCAAAGCACATTAAAATGATTGCAAAGGCATTCTGTTAAACTGTTTACCAGCAGAGATCACTCCGTCATAAGAACATTTTCAGAGCACGAAGAAGCAACATGATGAATATTGATGTTATGAGTAAAGGGATTTAGGTTTAACACATCTGGGTCTTGGTTTCTCTATGAATTGCTGACTTTCATTCATCCTCTATAGGATTAAAACATTATGAACATTTGGCTTTGGAATCCATTATAAGAATTTTTTGGCAGCCTGTTGACCTCCTTAATTTGGGCTCTCTTGGAAGCAGACCCCGAGGCAAAGATTCAAGGAGTAGTACTTTATTTGAAAGTTGCAGAAAACATGGGGAGGGTAACAGGGTGAACAACAAAAGGATAGGAAAGGCAGCCAATCATATATATGTCAGGTGCTTAACTCCACTGTGAAACATAGAACCCACACTTCAGCATTACGTTAATTCAGGGGTGAGGAAAGTGGGTCGCCAGTCACCGGTGCTTATTGATGGTTGGGAATGGCTGCTCCAAGGTATATTAATTCTCTTAAACCTCAGACCTGCTCTGTGCACAGGTAGAGCAGTCTTCTTGGCCTTAGGAAAATGGCTTTAGGAATAGAGAAACAGATATGGTTGGAAGCTTGCAGGTAAGACCTGAAGAATAGGGACAGGAACCTGTCATGTGGCCTGTGCTACACTGAAAGTCTTAGATATATTTTGCTTGTTATGATATGACAGCCCGTTTTCATCCCCTGAGAACAAACCAAGTTGTGGCCAGGGGAGAGAGTTCAGATGTGTGCTGAGAAACAAGAAGGAAACATTCTAAGATTAAACATTTGGGCACAGAAGAGGTACAGGGACAAAATGGACAGTTGACAGTAGCTTAACCAGACGCTCGATGCTACAGGAAGAGTCCTGTGTGTGACAGCTCACAGAGGCAGTCCTTCCATTCATTCATTTGGACCCTAAGACTCCTGCACTGGAGTGTAAGAGCAGAGCGGAAAGTTTTCAGGTGGCAGTTCCCTTGGTTCGGTGCCAGATGTATTACTCACTGCTCACAAAGCTCCAGCTGGTATTTACAACCCAACAAAAGGGGGAAAGAGAAAGGTTCTCCTGATTTTCACATCACATTGTTCATAAGGCACGAAAGATGAGACAACATGATGGGGAAGAAGGAGAAAAATTTCCCATCGTCTTTGTTTATTTTTATTATAGGACATCACTATTTCTACCACTTTAGTGAATGAAAGGGTCTAAAAGGTTTTGATTCTTTAGCCGAATTTTGTTTACTAACTTCATATCTGAGGAAATAACATTTTAATTGGCTCACTTCCTGAAGGGCTTGTTTCATATCCTTTACTCAGATTACTGCTGTGCGGTCAAGGGAGAGCCTGCTGGAGCAGGATTCTGTGCCTCTCAGTAAGTGAAAGAAAGGCTAGAGCAAGAGATGGCCCAGCCCTAAACCTTTTATGATTTTACTAAGAAAACCCCTCTAAAAATTTAATCTGTAAAAATAACCAGCAGGGGTCATGTTACCAAAGATGTTTGATTAATTCATTTATTTAACAAATATTGATGTGCTTTATGTACCATGTGTAGGATGATGATAAGGATGTAAACTTAAGTAGGCCGTGTTCTTACACCTTAGGGAATTTATTGGCACAAAAGCAATTAATTATAACCCAAAATAAAATAGAATTTGTGTCCTGACACCCTATGAAAACATTAATGTTGCTGATAGCCTTTCCCTCATTAAATCTTATAGCCCTTGAATTTTACAGCACTTTATTTAGCAGTTGTTCAAATTTTGCCCTCAATGATTTCCTAAGGCTTTCCCAACTAACATGACGATCTACTTAGAGGCAGGAAGGAGACCTTGAGAGCAGTGCTTCCCAAACTTTAAGTGTACACAAAATGCCTATGATAGTACATATCCAATCAACGTCCAGATGCTAACCCGGCAGGTCCTCAGTCCTTCTCTTTTGTCCCCTACAGCTTTTGCCATACTGTGTAGCAAATCCATGAAGATTCATGATTGCAAAATTAATTCAGAAGCTATCAATCACATTTCTAGTACCAGAAGAACTAGCTAAGGAATTCTTAAAATACAGTAAATACTTCACATGCTCAAAAAGCTGTGGGGCAAATCGAAGGTGCTAGGATACCATTTTCCCAACATTGACCACCCCCAGATGTTCTCCAATGTGCGCTAAACCTTAAGATTAAACACTGGCGTATACTCTGTGCTTTTTAAAGGGGATGAAATGTGTGTCTTCCTATTTTGCCTCTGGTCTATCCCCAGAATTGCTCAGTTGATATTTCTTCAGGGTTATTATAAGTGCTTTGCAGAGTGAGTTCTTTTATAAGAAAGGGTGTGGAACTAAATGTTGGTCATGGACTCCAGAACAATTATCAAGCTTCAGTGCTGTGTAACAATCCTGGAACAATAGCAGGTGAGAGCCTGCTGCTCATCTGGCCTAGTCCTCCCATAGAAACACAGCCAATGCAGGCTTCAGCCTGCTCTGTTTGATACATCTGGTCCCCATCTAGCAGACAAATATTGAAATAAATTGGACATGGCTCAATCTTTGATATCCTGCATCTTTCTGACCCCAGCATGAGCACCTCTAGATATCTAGGGCCTCCTATACTTCCCCAGACAAATCTCTGCTTCTCCTCCTTTGACCCTGAAGGCTTTTCCTGCTAAACTTTCTGTTTGGCACTTTTCTTCTCCACTGCAGCTTCAGTGATCTTACATAACAGAAATGTGATCAAGTTACTTTGTCTTCAATCTCCTTAAATGACTCTTTAATGCCCTTTGAAAATGTTGGAATTTGTTTACTTAATAGAGAAAACCCCACCCTCCACCTGTCAGCACTGAAACGTGTGTTTCCACCTAAGCCAGCCTCTCTTAGTTTATGGAAGGCCCAGGCTGTCAACCCCTCATTCTGGCATGGCGGTTTTCTCTATTTCCAAGCTCCCTCCTGGCTTTTTTCCTCCTTGTACAGTAGGTCTTGCTCTGTGCTTGGGACTCCTTACTTGCCCCCAGGATTGAAGTTCCCAGGCTTTGCCTATGCTTTCCCCAATGTTCTTATATACTGCAGAGAAATTTCCTTTCCTGCTCTCCTTGTCAGGCCGAAAGGTTCACCAGGGAGGGGTTGTCTTTGTCTTGTTCACATGGTACCCTCAGGTCCAAAGTGGATTCTCAGAAGGGAGCATTGGCTTGATGAGCAGTCAGAGGGAGATATTGACTTGGACTTTAATTCTCAGAAGTTGTCTTATACGTAATCATTTGTTTTTGAATTTGTGTTTTATAAATGAAGTCCAGTGTGACAGTGGAGCCTGCAAAGGGAGCAGGATACCAGGATGCTCTCCCCGCAAGCACCCATGTTACATGGGCCCAAAAGAACACTACATTGAATAGCAAATAAAAAACATAACGACAAGTTGAGAAGGAGACTACAGAAGAAAGAAGAACACCTTTTTCCTGTTTTCTGAAAAGAGGCCCTGCATTTTCATTTTGCACTGGGTCCCATAAATTATGTAGCCAGCTCTGGCTCTCAATGAATATTTGTTGAAGAGATGAATCAAAGTAGTTTGATGCACCAAATGCATATAGTTTCTTCTGAGTAGTCACCAAGAGAGATTTTCCAACAGCGTTGTCATTTTCTAAAACATTTTTAGAACTTCTTTTGAGAAAGCAGTGACTTTTATTTTTTTTAATTTGTTTTTTAATTTTTTGAGACAGAACCTTAAGCTGTCACGCTGGGTAGAGTACCATGGCATCACAGCTCACAACAACCTCAAACTCCTGGGCTCAAGCGATTCTCCTGCCTCTTCCTCTCAAGTAGCTGGGACCACAGGCACCTGCCACAACGCCCGGCTATTTTTTGGTTGCAGCCATCATTGTTGTTTGGCGGGCCTGGGCTGGATTTGAACCCGCCAGCTTAGGTGTATGTGGCTGGTGCCTTAGCTGCTTGAGCCACAGGCCCTGAGCCAGCAGTGACTTTTAATTTGTTTAAAAATAGCAGGGGGATCCCATCTGGCCCATGGTCTATCATTTATTGATCCCTACCTAGGCCTTTTTGACTTGAGTCCAAGTGTGGATGGCTGGTAAAAGCTTAGCCAGGAGTTAAGAGTGAAGAGCAGCAGGGATCTCAGTCATCTGAAGCCCTGTAGTAAGAGGTCACAGTAGTAACAAGCAGCTGGAAATGACCAGGACGCAGGCCAGAGTTGACATCCCCAAGGACGCAGTTGCGGCCGGTGGAGACAGGAGGGTAGGCAGGCTACAGTGAAAGAACAGGAAGATGATTCCCTAAGTGTCACTTTCTAGAATTAGTTTTCTCCTGGCAAATTGATTAAGTAAACATGTACTCAGTGCCTAGGTATGCAGATGTTTACTGTGGATTCACAGTAGACTTACACACCTACACAAATACCATATTTCAACAAGCTGATATTCTGTAGCCATCTCTCATCTTTTAAAACATTAGAGAAAGGTTTTTTTGAGGTGTGGCAGGCTCCAGATTTCTATAAATTTCTTTGTCCTTACGGTTTTTGGTGAGTCTAAATATATTATTAGGAGAAACTAGAACCCTATCCAATCCTACTAGACCCTGACCTGCTTCCCTGACTAAGGGAAGGAAATCACTTCCCTTAGTACTGGCCTCAGAGGAGCCAGGAAGTCCTTTACTTACTTATTTTTCCCACATTAGATCAGCATGTATCATGCTTCCCTAAGCAACAGATAGATAGGTAGATATAGACAGGATACTTGGTTTCTCTGAAATTGGTTTCTTAACACACCTGGCAGTCAGCGTGGCCTCTTTTGCAATAGTCTTCCAGTTTTGCTTGGCTGTCTCCTGAAGATAACAGAAGTTCCCCACCTGAGTACAATGTATTTTATATTCACATTGTGTTTTCCAGGGGCAAGGCTTTTCTTATAATTCTGAGGATGATCCAGACTTAAATTGGACTTTTATAACATACAACCTTTTTGTGTGTATCATACATTGATTGATTGATTGATTGAATCTATAATGTGTTAATATTAGTATTTTCATCTAGTTCCTTCTATTGTATTGTTAACTTTTTCATATATTACTTTCTTTTTTTTTTTGTATTTTTGCTTTTTATTGTTGAATTCTAAGAATTCTTTCTACAGTTTGGATTCAATCCTCTTATCACATGTATTCTTTGCAAATATTTCCATCCATTCTTTTGATTTTCTTTTTACTATTTCATGAAGTCCTTTGAAGCATAAAAGTTTTAAAATTTGAAGTTCAAAATTATCTATTTTTCTCTTTTATTGTTTGTGCTTTTCATGTTATATTTAAGAATCTTTTTGCCAAATCCAAGTTCATGAATATTTCCCTGTATGTTTCCTTCTGTTACTACAAGTTTTATAGTTAAAGTTTTACATTTAGGTCTTTGATCCATTTTTTTTTATTAATATTAAATCATAGCTGTCTACATTAATAATGATCATGTCATATATTACTTTCAGTTGATCATTCCTAGATAGTATAATTGACCCTAAATAGGAATCTTATACTGTCATATGTTATAGTTTTTTCCCACACAACAAACAATTCTCCAGTGGTCACTACCTGGGTATCCTACAAATCAATTAAATTCTAACACTTGCTGGGAAAATGGGAAGACCCTATTCTTGGCAAAGGAAAGCACCCCCAGAAAAAGAGGAAAACTAAAAAGTAAGCTGAGTGAGTCAGAACAAAGAAAAGTCAGCTAGTTTATGTTTAAACTAGCCATTGCTAGCAAGCTTCTTGCCTTTTCTTAAAGTCTAGCCTGTTGGGGATACAGCTTACAAACACCCTGCTGGGTCTGTGAGCACTCTGAGAATAATGGTCATAGAAGAGATTATGACAAATCTAAGAAATGATTCATCTTCTGGGGCGTTTCTTGCCCACTGAACAAGCAAAAGCAGATGCCCATTGTGGAGATCTGCATTTGCCTGGGGCAGAGACCAAGGGAGTAGCTGGAGCTCTGAGACATGGACAGAAGAGCTTACATCCCTTATAGCGGAGGAAAATCCTCTGTGGTGGGGATGGGAGGAAAATGCCTCCCTCCCACCAATCCCTCAGAGGAGATTAATGCCGGTGGCATTTTACTCCACAGAGAACTAGTGGAGCTTAACACCTCCCTAGAAATCTGTGTGTGTGAGACCTCAAGCAGAAGGGTCTCCCAATACAAGGCTCAGATTTCAGATTACTGAAGGCCACTCTTACGGTTTTTTTCTGAGACAGAGTCTTACTTTGTTGCCCTTGGTAGAGTGCTGTGGCATCACGGCTCACAGCAGCCTTCAACTCTTGGGCTTAAGCAATTCTCTTGCCTCAGACTCCCAAATAGCTAGGACTACAGGCACCCTCCACAACACCTGGCTATTTTTTGTTGCAGTTGTCACTGCTGTTTTAGCTTGCCAGAGCCAGGTTTGAACCTGCCACCCTGGGTATATGGGGCCTGCGCCCTACCTACAAGTACCACCCCACCCTTAAGGTTAATAATAATAACAATAGAAGCTGATACCACTTTGTTCCCTCCCTCATCTTACCCTCTGGGCAATAGACTTCAATAAAATCAGAGTAGAGCAAACACTCTACCAGGGGTCCTCAAATTTTTTAAACAGGGGGCCAGTTCACTGTCCCTCAGACCGTTGGAGGGCAGGACTATAGTTTAAAAAAAAATACTATGAACAAATTCCTATGCACACTGCACATATCTTATTTTGAAGTAAAAAAAAGAAAACAGGAACAAATACAATCACACCGCTTCACATGGCCCCTGGGCCTCAGTTTGAGGACCCCTGCTAGGCCATTGCCAGAATCCCAAGGCTGGCAGTGGAATGCTGAGCTTTTAATTCTACTCTATGTCTCTTGTGTTTCTGTACCGTGGCTTCTAACTCTATATTTCCTCAGTCAATTGCCACCAGTTTCCACAGGTCTCAGGGGATGCTGCTCTCCAGGCAGGACCCTGACAAACACTAACCAAAGTTGATACCAATCCTGCATGGGTTAAGTTCTCAGTCCTTTAAGAGTGTCCCACACTCAATTTACCAACTGCAAGTTATAAACTGGAGGTTTCACTTTCATCTTCTCAAATGGATTAATTTACTAGAGTGGCTCACAGAACTCAGAGAAATATTTACTTATATTTACTGATTTATTATATTCATAAAAGATATGAGAAAGAATATCAATAGGGCTGGGTGTGGTGGCTCATGCTTGTCCTAGCACTCTGGGAGGCTGAGGAGGGAGGATCACTTAAGCTCAGAAGGTGGAAACTAACCTAAGCAGGAGCAAGGCTGCTTCTCTACTAAAAGTAGAAAAACTAGCCAGGCGTCATGGCAGATGCCTGTAGTCCCAACTACTGAGGAGGCTGAGGCAGAAGGATCCCTTGAACCCAGGAGTTTGAAGTCCCGCGAGTTAGGCTAACTCCGTGGCACTCTAGCCTGGGCAACAGAGTGAGACTGTCTCAAAAAAAAAAAAAAAAAAGAATATAGATGAGCAGCCAGATCAAGAGATACATAGGGGAAGGTCTGGAAGAGTCTTGAGCACAGAGCTTCTGTCTTCCTAGAGTTGGAATCTGTTACCCTCCTGACATGGTTGATTATTAAGCCCATTTCCAGCCTTTCTCTCCTCTCTGGAGAATGAGGGATGAGGATGGAAGTTTCAAAGTTCTGTTCATCTCTTGGTCTTACCTGTGACCAGCCCCATCCAGGCGCACACTCAGAGTCACCTCAATAGAAAAAAAGTTGCTCCTGTAATCCAGGAAATTCCAAGGGGTTAGTAGTTCTGTATAAGGAATTGGATTTAAAGATCAAACAAATCTTTGAAGACCTTCCAAATAACCCTTCTACAGAACAAAGCTTCTAAGATTATTGCCTGGCTGGAACCTAAAGTTTGTGTCTTTTTTTTTATAGACAGAATCCCTAACATTTGGAGCTCTGTGCCAAGAATTGAAAACACAGTCCAAATATATATATTTATTATATCGCAATATTGCATACTGTATACCATTCGTATGCAGATATGTGCTCAATGCCATACTAATCCTCTGGGGTGCAGCAATGAGTAGACACCATCTCTACATTCTTTGATTTTACTGTTAAATGTTAGGGGCAGACACTAAATAAGCCACCACACAGGTAAGGGCAGCATGTAATTACAACTAGGAAGAAATGCTAGAAAGGAAATGAAAGCTTAAAACAACGTCTTTCAAAAAATTAGCTGGTCATAAAAATCATCTAAAGTTCTTGTTAAGGTTATGAATTCCCTGGCCCCATCTTAGACCTACCGAACCATAATAGAGAAATTCATATATTTCACAAGTATCCCAGATGCTACTTATAAGTAAGCAAATTTGGAAATCCCAGATCAAACAGAATTTAAAACAAAGACACAAACGTTAGGTGGTGGGCTCCTGTGGCTCAGTGGGTAGGGCGCCAGCCCCATATATCGAGGGTGGCAGGTTCAAACCCAGCCTTGGCCAAACTGCAACAAAAAACATAGCCAGGCGTTGTGGCAGGTGCCTGAAGTCCCAGCTACTCGGGAGGCTGAGGCAAAAGAATCACCTAAGCCCAGGGGTTGGAGGTTGCTGTGAACTGTGATGCCACAGCACTCTACAGAGGGGGATAAAATAAGACTCTGTCTCTTAAAAAAAAAAAGACACAAACTTTAGCTTCCAGCCAGGCAATAATCTTAGAAGCTTTGTTCTATAAAAGGGTTATTTGGAAGGTCTTTAAAGATTTGTTATAATAATTGGCAGAACTTCCAATTCAAATTTGTGTTTGCTGATGGCTGATGACCTATGGACTTAAATGCCACCTTTATGAAATCCTCATTAGGTTGCTAGGAAATGGGCTACTCTACTGACTGGGTTTTGTTGCCTAACATAAGACTTTCTGAAACTCCTGCAGTTTCCTTTCTCTTCATTAAAATATATTCTTTTTGTTTCTGTTACACAGAAAAGATGGGTAACAACTTAACATTCTTCTTTTGGGCCCCAACAGTATACTCAACACACCTCCAAGAAGGTTCTAGTTTAACCCACTTTTTAACTTGGCCTCAAATAGGGAAGTGGTCCCTTGTAACAGGTTATGACTATCCTTATACTGCAATTAAACATTTAGTTTTAGTTACTGTTAATGTGTTTAGCTTTAAAAACAATTAACTTTGAAATATTTCTATTATGGTATGTTATAAAATTTTCCATTAGTGTTTTAGGCTATTTTGTCATAAAATAATTAAAATAATGTTTATCATTTTTAATATAAAAGTAATTTAGTCATGGTAGACATTTTCAAAGCTCAGAAACCTATAGAAAATAAAATATACAAATCACCTGTAATCTTATTACCCAGCAATAACAACTATTTGCATTTTCATTTATTTCTGTTCAATAATTTTATTGTAAACAGTTTTATATATTATGTTCAGTTGATCATTCACAGTTATAATTGCTATTATATTCTATATCAAGCTTATACCTAAATCTTTTCTTCCCTCCACTCGATGTCAAATGATTCTTTATTGAAACATTTTCCTTTGTACTTTTTAACCAGCTGGGCATTCCACAGCACCACTATTGATGTCATCTACGATGTCATGAGGGCGGCAGCCATCAGCATTGCAACCCACTGACTGGGTCATCCTCAAGATCTCTTTAATGATTCCACAGAGTTCTCTGGCTAAAGATCGGTGCCACATCTGTCTGCAGTGTTGACAGTTTCATCAAAAGTGATATTTCTATTGTGTTTAATGTTTTTCAGTTTCTTTCTGTATCTTGGTGGTTCCCTGAGGGCTTTGATGACACGGGCAGAGGCAGAAGGTACCACTTCAGTCTGGACCTGTCTGTTCTGGATAGTCAGTTTCACTGTAATCCTCTGACCCTTCCAACCCCTAGTTGCCTTGGCAATGTCATCACAAACCAATTTTGGAGACAAACCCAGGGGGCCAATCTTGGGCAGATGTGGCACTGATTTTCCACTGGTGCACTTCAGCTACCCGACTTTGATCTCAGAGTCGAATTTAGGGGGCTGGTGGAGGCATTTGGTATTGTCTGAACCCAGATTTGGGACAACAGAAGAAAGTTGCACCTTGGCCTCCTCCAAGCTGAAAACCAAAATCAGGCTTAAATCTTTTAATGATAGTAGATACCATATTTTACTGGAGTGGATAAAAGATGGCGGCTGAGTAACAGCTTCCCTGCAACTGGGCACAGCGAGTCTGGGGAGACAGGACTCCAGGCATCTCTGGCCGGTGAAATCTGCCTATAATCATCCCTTTGAGGATACAGGGAGCCAGCAAGGGACTTCTGGACCCCAAAAGGAGGACAAAAACAGTGGAGAACTGGCAAGTGATTGCGTGTGTTGATCGACCTAATCACCCCAGCAACCATGAGTACAAGCAGCAGTGAGACTGCAAACCGGAAGGGCCCTACCTGTGAACTGTTTTGGTATTCTTGGACTTGGCACTCAGTTGAACTGCCTTGGGGAGAATTTGAGCAGGAGTGTGGAGAACGTTGGGCATTGACTGAGGCCCCGGACAGAGCCACTGAGCTGGGCTCAGGAAGCCAGTGGGAAAAAACTGCCCCAGCAAGCTCCGCCCTCAGGGTCCCAGAGCAAGGATGGGGGGGGGGAGGAGGAAGTAACCTAGTCACTGAGCAGCCTAAAGGCGGGGAGTGAGCTGCCTTACAGCCTTAATCCTTAGGGGCAGAGTGAGATGGTTTTGGCACACCAGAGCCTTGGGCTGTTGCCCTGGGTAGAGTGCCATGATTTCACAGCTCATAGCAACCTCAAACTCCTGGGCTTGGCCCCGCCCAGACCTCCATAAGAGCTGTGCAGCGACCCCCGACCCATGACCTGCACCCACTGGGCCTCCGCATTCCCTGACTAGGAACTGCGGAAGCCACGCAACCCTGTGTCCTCCCTCCTGTGTCCTCCCAGCCTCCACACTAGCCCGTTCATCTGGCCAGGGACTCTGGTAGCTGCATGCCCTCTGGAGCCCTCCTGCCTCTGAGCAGAACCCTTCTCCTGGCCAGAGACTGCTGGAGCCTTGGGCTCTCAAAAGGCTTATCAATATTCCCAATTAATGTGACTGGTTTAAATTGTCCTCTAAAGAGGCACAGGTTGGCTGACTGGATACAAAAACTCAAGCCAGATATCTGCTGCATCCAAGAATCGCATCTTACGTTAAAAGACAAATATAGACTCAAGGTGAAAGGATGGTCATCTATATTACAGGTAAATGGAAAGCACAAAAAAGCAGGCAGTGCAATCCTGTTTGCAGATGCAATAGGCTTTAAACCAACCAAAATAATTAAGGACAAGGATGGACACTTCATATTGGTTAAAGGTAATACTCAATATGATGAGATCTCTATTATTAATATTTATGCATCCAACCACAACGTACTTCAATTTATAAGAGAAATTCTAATAGACATGAGCAACTCGATTTCCTCCACTTCCAGAATAGTTAGAGATTTTAACACCCCTTTAGCAGTCTTGGATAGATCCTCCAAAAAGAAGCTAAGCAAAGAAATTTTAGAGTTGAACTCAAAACATTCAACATCTGTACTTAACAGACATCTACAGAACATTTCATCCCAACAAAACTGAATACACATTATTCTCAGCAGCCCACGGAACATACTCCAAAATCGACCACATCCTAGGCCACAAATCTAACCTGAACAAATTTAAAAAAATAGAAATTATTCCTTGTATCCTCTCATATCATCATGGAATAAAAGTTGAACTAAATAACAACAGGAACCTGCATACCCATACAAAAACATGGAAGCCAAACAACCTTATGCTGAAGGATATATGAGTCATAGATGAGATTAAGAAGGAAATCATCAAATTTTTGGAAGAAAACAACAATCAAGACACAAATTACCAAAACCTCTGGGATACTGCAAAGGCAGTCCTAAGAGGGAAATTTATAGCACTGCAAGCCTTCCTCAAGAAAACGGAAAGAGAGGAAGTTAATAACTGAATGGAACATCTCAAGCAACTAGAGAAAGAAGAACACTTCAACCCCAAAC
>CAUYPK010015579.1:0-29289 GCA_963574355.1 Loris lydekkerianus
GAAAGTGCAGGGAAAACTCTTGAAGAAATCGGCCTGGGTGAATATTTTATGAGGAGGACTCCCCAGGCAATTGAAGCAGTATCAAAAATACACTACTGGGACCTGATCAAACTAAAAAGCTTCTGCACAGCCAAGAACATAGTAAGTAAAGCAAACAGACAGCCCTCAGAATGGGAGAAAATATTTGCAGGTTATACCTCTGATAAAGGTCTAATAACCAGAATCCACAGAGAACTCAAGTGTATTTACAAGAAAAGAACATGTGACTCCATCTCAGGGTGGGCAAGGGTCTTGAAGAGAAACTTCTCTAAAGACATACACACGATCTACAAACACATGAAAAAAGCTCATCATCCTTAATCATCAGAGAAATGCAAATCAAAACTACTTTGAGATATCACCTCACCCCAGTAAGAGTAGCCCACATAACAAAATCCCCAAACCAGAAATGTTGGCGTGGATGTGTAGGAAAAAACACACTTCTATGCTGCTGGTTGGAATGCCCACTAATACGTTCCTTCTGGAAGGATGTTTGGAGAATACTTAGAGACCTAAAAATAGACCTGCTATTCGATCCTATAATTTCTTTACTAGGTTTATACCCAGAAGACCAAAAGTCACAATATAACAAAGACATCTGTACCAGAATGTCTATTGCAGCCCAATTCATAATTTCTAAGTCATGGAAGAAGCCCAAGTGCCCATCGACTAGCAAATTGTGGTACATGTATATCATGAAATATTATGCAGCCTTAAAGAAAGATGGAGACTTTACCTCTTTCATGTTTACATGGATGGAACTGGTACATATTCTTCTTAGCAAAGTATCTCAGGAATGGAAGAAAAAGTATCTAATGTACTCAGCTCTACTATGAAGCTAAATTATAGCTTTCACATGAAGGCTATAGCCTAACAATAGCACAAGACTATGGGAAAAGGGCCAAGGAAGAGGAAGGGAGGGGGGAGGTTTTGGTGGAGGGAGGGTAATGGGTAGGGCCACATCTATGGTGCATCTTGGAATGGGTACAGGCGAAACTTACTAAATGCAGAATACAAATGCCTACATACAGTAACTAAGAAAATGCCATGAAGGCTATGTTGAACAGTTTGATGAGAATACTTCAGACTGTATATGAAAGCAGCACATTGTTCCCCTTGATTGTACTAATGTACACAGCTCTGATTTAACAATAAAAATAAATAAATTAAAAAAAAAAAAAAAGAAGATCCCAACCAGACAGGGTTTGAATGCTGAGGAAAACTTAGTTATCACAAAAGGTAACTAAGTTTTAAATAAGGACCATAGAGGTTGCTTTTGTGCTCTCTATCTCCTAAAAATAACATAGGGCCACCTGGTATGCCAGTGACATGTGCATCACACTGTCATCAAGAGCAAAGACGTCTGTTTATTTGGCCACAAGGAAGAGTCTGGCATTTACTGAGGCTGAGACTACTTCAACATCTAACCTCTGAGAGAAACCAATTTTAATCAAAGTACAAAGTGAGAAGGAAAAAAGGAGGACAAGGAGGTAAATGAGAAGAAAGAACACATGAGAAAGAACCAACAGAAAAACTCTGGCAACATGAAAAACCAAAACAGAGAAACTCCCCAAAGGACCCTGAGGCAGCTATTACAGAAGACTCCACCTATAAACATGCCACAGCACTCTACCCAGGGTGACATAATGAGATTCTGTCTCAAAATAAATAAATAAATAAACAATAATAAAAAATAAATAAAGTAAAAAAATTAATGGACTTGATGAAAGGAAATTCAAAATATGGATGATAAAGATAATAAAAGGAATGGATGAGAAAATGGAAAGACTGAACCAAAAGTTAGACAAGAGATATGTAGAAAATAGAAAGAATATGGAAGAGCTTAAGGAAATAAAGGAGACAATCAAGGGATGTAAATATGTAGTAGAAAGTATCAAAAATAGGTTAGACCAAGGAGAAGAAAGAACCTCAGAGCAAGAGGATAAAGTTTTGGAGTTAACCCAGGTAGTTAAAGAGGTAAAACAGAAGAGAAAAAGTAGAACAGGCACTTAGAGAACTATGAGATTCCATGAAGTATTCAAATATATGAATAATAGGGATTCTTTAGGGGGGTGGAGATTGTTTAAAAGGAATGGAAGCCCTACTGGAGACAATCATAAATGAAAACTTCCTTTTTCTAAAGACCCTGACATATTCTTTTCAGATGGATATTGAACCCTGGATCATTTCAACTCACACAGAGCCTCTCTAAGACACGTTGTAATGAACCTATCCAAAGTCAAGATGAGAGAAAAAATTCTCTAAGAGGCCAAGAGTAAGTGCCATCTGACCTACCTACGCAGAGCCATTAGGGTAACAGAAGACTTTTCAACAATAATCTTCCAAGACAGAAGAGCATGATCATCCACCTTCAACATTCTTAAACAAACAAAACACTTTGTGGCCAAGAATTCTGTATACTGCCAAAGTAAGCTTCATAATGGGTGGAGAATATCAAATCTTTTGCAGATCTATAAGTACTGAGGAAATTCACCACAACAAAATCAGCTGTATAGGAAATACTCAAACCTTTTCTCATCACTGACTACCACAATGTACCACCACCAAAGTTAACACTCAAAAGCTAAAGTTCAAAACTCAGCTTCCACATTGTGCAAAAGTTAAAACTGCACAACTGACCTTCACAAAATAAGATAAATAGAATTCTACCACACATATCAATTCTCTCAATAAATGTCAATGGACTGAATTCACCATTGAAGAGGCACAGCCTAGATAATTGGATAAAAAATGCAATCCATATGCTGTCTCCAGGAGATACACCTAGCCTGGAAGGCCAAATCGAGACTCAGGGTTGAGGGAAGAAAGATAGTTTTTCAAACAAATGGAAATCCGAAGAAAGGAGGAGTTGCAGTCTTATTTTCAGACACAAGCTGATTTGGGGGCAGTGCTGTGGCTCAAAAAGTAGGGCACTGGCCCCATATGCCGAAGGTGGCAAGTTCAAACCCAGCCCCAGCCAAAAACTGGAAAAAAAAAAAATTCTAAATAAAAAAGACAAAGATGGACATTTTATATTGGTCAAAGGAACAGTCCAACAAGAGGACATTTCAATTCTAAATATTTATGCACTCAAATGTTCCAAGATTTATGAAATAGACCTTAATGGGTCTGAGCAGTATGATATATCCCATAACAGCATAAGAGTCATGGACTTTAACTACTACATACCAATTGATGTAGCTAAAATTATGAATATTGGCTAATGTAAATATTATACAGGGACACAAAGCAACTGGACATCTTACATAGTACTGGTACAATTTTTACCATTTCTTTAAAAGCTAAGAATATACTAACCATGCAATCCAATCATTCCACTCTGATGTATTTATCTAAGATTAAGAGACCTATGTTCACACTAAAACATGTACATAAATATTCATGCCTCATTTATAATAGTCAAAACTGGGAATAAGGAAAATACTCATCAACAGATGGATGGATAGATTGTGCATTCATGCACAATGTAATATACAATTTAGCAATAAAAAATGTCACCACCAAGGATGCTATGCCTCCTGGCCCGCATGAAAGAACAAGACAGGACACGGATTGAAGCGCTAGCTTGCAAGAGGTGGGCTAACCAGAGGTGCAGGAGAGCCCTGAGCCCCCTCTGCAGCAGCTATTTATTAAGATGATACACAACAGGTGCGAAGAGTTAAAGTAATGACATACACAACAGGTGGGGAGAGTTAAAGTAATAACGTGTGAGGGCTGCATGCATTCGGATTGCCAGGTATTCTTTCCTCGCATGTTCTTTCCCCACAACGCCTATGAAGGAGTACGGAGCTTCAATGTTTAACACCTGCTTACTAACGAGTGACTAATCTTATCTCATTCCAGAGCACTGAGTTACTTGGGGGTTTGCCCCTAAATCACAAAACATCTCTAGCCTTGCCAGGAGACTGTCCTGTCCTCAGCATTTCCCTTTAATGTGATAAGAATCAGTAACTGTCCTTGCAAGCATGGTGTCCATTCCTCTACAACAGAGGTTCTCAACCTTCCTCATGCTGCAACCCTTTAAGACAGTTCTTCATGTTGTGGTGATCCCCAACCATAAAATTATTTTCATTGCTGCTTCATAACTATAATTTTGCTACTGTTGTGAATCGTAATATAAATATCTGATATGCAGGATGTATTTTCATTGGTCGTGACGCACAGGTCAAGAACAGCTGCTCTACAAAAAAAGAACAATGTATTGATACAACCAACAGCATAAATGAATTTTAAAATAAATATGCTTGATAAAAGAAACTAGCAAAAAATACACAGGCAGTAGAAGATCATTAGATACTTACACGGAGCAAAATTGGATTAAAACTTAAAATGTAGCACCATTGTTGGATGAAGGAGCAGTGCATTTTCTTGACTGGTGATGGTTTCAAAGATTCATATCATGTTAAAATTGATCCAGTTTTATACTTTATTTGAAACTCATTATATGTCGGTTATAACTCATTATTATGAAATAAAAGATATAATAGCTAATAGTGTGTGTTATAGTTATAGGAAATGGTAACTATTTAGAAAAAACAGTTCCTGATAATAAAAAATGAAAATTTGTGAAAAGTAATGCATTATAGGGTTATAGATTATCCTTAATATTTGTTGTAAAAATTCAGAAGTAGTGCATTTCCTGATTGTCATTAAAAATACTTATTATAAAAGTGCTTTAATTAGGAAGAAGGCATACAAAAATAGCTTGGTTAAAATAATTTTTAATATTTTGTTTTACCATATCTTTCAATTAAAAAAATGGCCTTGAACTAAAAGCAGAATAAGGCTCTTAGAGACACAAGGCAGGATGAACGAATTGTATGTGAGGATATGATTTGACAAAGAATCAAACCTTCACTAAAACAATCATATAAGACATGTTATAGGAGTGATGTAAAATTGCAATCAATTTTCATAAATTGGAATAAGGCTACAGTTTAAAGCTGTCCAAAGCTGTCACGTCTGGACAGTAATAAAAGTCTAGTAATAAAAGTAATTCTAAAATAGAGGAAAAAGTTGCAGTAGCGATGAGAGCAGATTCTTAATTGGCTAAGGTGTTTAAATATGGGGAAAAGAACAGAAAGTTAAATCACTAGAATTAGAAACAGCTAACGAGAGAACACAGTTAAATGAAGAAATTATCAAACCTGGGAACAGTAGAAGAGAAAGAATGTATCCACATGCAAGAGATAGTATGGAAAACAAAATATGCACAATCAGAATGGACAAAAATGTCAGGGTATTTAAGGTCCGACTTCACCCAAAATACTTTTAGAACTTATAGACCAACAATAAGATTACAATTATCTTTAAATGTTATTTTTTTTGAAGGCTTAACTAAAGAATTTCTTAGAAATTTTATTTTCTTTTAGGTTGATAGGGAGAATAACAGCCAGATGAATTTTATATCCTGAAATATTTGCTTATTTTTAACAAAAATATTTTCAATTCTCAACAAAAGAAAGTTTGCAAATTTTTTCCCAGAGATCATTTTTAATGCTGAAATGTATAAAAACGTTGGTAGAAAGTTTTTCAGAACTAATTAGATAAATCCAAGAGCCAATAATTACAAGCTTTATAAAATATTTCTGAAGAAGTTCATACTGTAATATTTATTTATTTATTTTTGAGACAGAGTCTCACTATGTCACCCTTGGTAGAAATGCTATGGCATCACAGCTCACAGCAACCTCAAACTCTTGGGCTTAAGTGATTCTCTTGCCTCTGCCTCCCAAGTAGCTGGGACTACAGGTACCCACCACAATGCCTGGCTATTTGTTATAGTTGTTGTTGTTGTAGTTGTCATTGTTGTTTAGCAGGCCCGGGCTGGGTTCGAACCTGCCAGCTCCAGTGTATATGACTAGCGCCCTAGGCGCTGAGCTACAGGCTCCAAGACCATACTGTAATTTATGTTTACTTGTAGTTAAAAGTTTCCATTTGGTTAAACATTTCTTTTACAAAACAGGAAACTAACCCTTCAGTATCAATTGAAGCCTGAGTAGCAACAGGAAAAAGATTTAGAAAGTAAATTTTGTTTATTTTTAGAAGATCTGTTATCATTGTCATCTTGACATGAGTTGATTTCAAAGGTACCCTGAGTACCTAAAAACTATTCCCTTGTTCATAATTTTTATTGTAATTATTGGCTCTTGGCTTTATCTAATTAGTTTTTAAAAGAACTGCTATAAACTAGTAAGTCAAATGTAAAAATAGCCAAAACCCAATATAATACCCTAAGGCAATCTAATTTGTAAATATAGCATCCTTACAGCTCTCTAATAATTCCTTCAGGAGGAAGGAAAGATTTTTGAGAGGGTGTTTCATGCCTTCATAAAAAGTATGAGAATTAGGGAAGAAAGTAAGTACATGTGTGTTTTTTATAACCTGTTACAATTAGATTTTGTTTTACTGATATTTTTCTTTTATCTATTATCCTGGAATGTGAGTCTAACGTGGGGCTTAACTTTGAAGACTCTTGGAGAAAAAAAAAGCCATCATTTCTCTATACACATAAAGCCATATCTAATGAAACCAGGCTCTTAATAGTTGCTTTATGATTATAATTACTTCTTAAAAGTTTCAGAAAGAGTTTTTAGTTATGAAGTTGCTATTACTTTAAAACATATCAGCATAATTTTCTAGCAATTTAACATAAGAAGTAATGACAGTCTGCATTTCTTAGAATTTAAATTATGTTTCATCTAGAAACAACAAGACTCGAAATCTGAGTCTGTTCAATTAGTGCTAATGTGATATAATGACGAAATTAATCCAGAAGATACTCTAAGTTTTAGAAATAAATCATGCTAACAGAAATTTCACACTTAAGAATGCCGACTCATCTTCTTCATCCACGTTTAAAGCAAGCAAAATCATACTCTTGCAAAACTGAATACTAACTCAGGTAAAATATATGTTTCATTACTCTATATTTAGTTGTAACTAGTAACGTCACCAGTGAGGTTATTTTGTTCATAATCAGTGATCTATGTCCAAAGTACTAATAGTCAAATGAATCACAAAGTGCAAACATTTTGCTTTAAAACTTAACAGTGACAATAAATGACAAGTAATCTGAATTTGGGGAAACAAACAAAAAATAAACAAGTTTAAAATTTTGATATTGAAAAATAATTAATTTCATATGATATTCAGCTTTGCCTCATGTGTCAATAAATATAAATTTAATAGGTGTAGACTTTGTGCTCTTTGATTACTTTACTCATCACACATAATGTACAAACTTATCTACTCTGCAAGCCTGAAATCACAGGTTATTTGTATGTATTTATAAACTCACTTCCAGTCTAATTTCCTTCCCTACTCACCTAACACTACATAAGTCATCACGGTATTTATTCTCTCTCCTTGCCCAAGTTACCTGACATGTCTTTACATTTTGCTTTCTATCATCACTCTCCCAAACTCCTAGAACCACCAATAGTCTAACCCATATAAATATCCAATCCTTTTCTCAAGCTATTAAAAAAGAAAAAGACAAAGAAATCTATGATCCAATTAACTACACTTCCTTGTCCTACATCCTGGCTTGGCCCCATATGTTTTTGAGTCAGGGTCTTGCTCTGTTGCTGTAGCTATGGTACAGTGGCATCAGCATAGCTCACTGCAACTTCGAATGCCTGAGCTCAAGAGATTTTCCTATCTTAAGTTTCCCAGTAGCTGTGACTACAGGTGTGAACCACTATGTCCATCTATTTTTTTTTTTTTTTTTCTTTTTTAGTAGCTATGAGATCTTGCTATGTTGTTTGGGCTGGTCTCAAACTCCTGATCTGAAACAGTCCTCCTACCTTGGCTTCCCAAAGTGCTAGGATTATAGACATGAGCCACCTTTATTCATATTTTTATGTCACTATAGCCTCATGATGTTGCTTCCTTGTCTGATTATTTAAAAGGCTGCTATAAGCACACAGGTGCAGGATTTTATGTGGACATAAATTTTCAGGTTCATTTAGTAATAATCTAGAAAATTAAGGTAACAAGGGAATGTTACAAAAGGTGACAATGTTCAAGGAAAGATGCTGCTCTTGAACCAGATTTAGTTACAATAATTCAAAGGTTTAACCAGGTCTAAAAGTACATTTTCTCAGAGGCAATACTTGAAGATCTTTAAGTGAAAGGATTTAGTAAAGGAATATGTTTAATAAATGCAAATAAAAAGATGTTAAAAATAGTTATAGTATAGTTGCAGAGAAGGGCATTTTCAAGAAAATAAAGGGAAAGATCAGATGAACTTGTACTCTATTGTTTCTTTCTTGTATGAAAAAAATCTATGGTTTGTTTTTATATCAATAGTGAAGCTAAATTTTCAGATTATTAAAAAGCTTGCTTCTACTCATACAACAAGTAATTAAAAAAAGTACTGAAATAGTCCAAAGCCTTTGTTTTAGCTACTAAAACTCAATGACTTTGTATAATATGTAGAGATTCAAGAAGGATATATCAGTTGTTGAATTTTGAAACTTCCTGCTTTTTAAAAACTTTCCTAATATGTACAGCCATGAAATATATTAAAGATAATCAAGGACAAATAAAAGTTTGATTACTGGTTAAACCAAGTGTTTTACTTTAAAAATTCATAAAGGTTCGAGACCATACTGCCACTTTGCATATTAATGACCAAAATTTAAAACAGAAACAAATTTGAGTATATTTTGTAGGTTTCAGCTTTTTTCTCTATCCTCACAAAGCATAACTGATATTAACTAATAAGCACAATTTTTATGTTTTCTCTTGGTGTTTAAGCATGTTATCAGTCATCTAACACGGAAGTGCTGCGATAAAAACAACTTGCTGACAAACAAGTATATGATTGGAAGAAAACACTGTCTATACTTGAATAATTTACTATTTAGTGACAGGTCTGTTAGCGTTTCATTTCAATGGCCATCGTTTAATGATTTAATTTACACTAACAGCAAACATGGTGGTCAGATTCTTCAGGCAAATATTGTCATATTTACTGACTTCATTTCGCCTCAGTCACATTCTAGACAAAGAACAGAAAGTGGTAAGACATGCCCTATCTTATTCATCCTAAGCTATTTAAATGTCTAGCTCACAACATGACGATAGTAAATCATTTAAAATAATGCAACCAGTTCCTTTACACTATGTAGAAAAAGAGCAGAATCATGTGGATATCATGGGAAATGAAAAGGAAGAAGAGAGAACAAGAAAGGAAAAAGGAAGGGAGAGAAAGCTTTTTAAAGCTTTTTTAAAAAGTAGAAAACTGAAAGATCCCCTCCTATGTAACCTTTAATAACAGTATGGGTAAAACTGAAAATGATGGCTTTCTCATTTCCTTCCAGTATAATCTCCCTATTTAAAGTTCACTGTGCTTCATGTGAATAATGTATGTGGGCTGACATTCCAGGATAGGAAGAAATAACATGAGACATAGTTTAACAGCTTTAAGTGAACAATACCATTTCCGAACACATTAGAAAAGTAGAGCTCATCAGATGGAGCCACAGGAAATGTTCAGCTTGTAAAAATATGAGTACTAAGATTTTAAACAGAGCCAAGATTTCGTCATTAAAAAGAGAGAAAGCACAATTTTTTTTTAAAGTACAGTTTTTACTATTTATTATCAATGTCCATAAGTCTAGGTTAAATGCATGTAGCAAATACTGACTTCTTTATGGAAACTCTGTGGTCTACATGAAATTGATGATTAATGACATAGAGGGAATAATAAACTGTTAGAAAAGCTATGTTGTGATGTATCAAGCACTGTACAACAAGAGGAATGGTTAACGAAGATAACATTTCAAAATGACTGAAGCATGCAAATTAAGTAAAATGACACTTTCAGCACATGCTGTTTTACATAACTTAATGCTTGCTTTTTATATTGTTTTGCTCTTGGAGTACTGCACCTTTTATCTAAACTATCAGCTAGTCTCAATGGTTGAATTTCCAAATACATTTCAAAGTCAGTTTTTCTAATTCCACTAAAATCTTTTGTCATTTTTGTTGTGATAGCATTTAGTCTAATATAAAAATGGGGAGAAAATTGATATTTTTACAGTACTAAGTCTACCAATTTATAATACATGTAAATAAATTTTTTTTAGGTAATTCATGACTAGGGATCTATAGTATTACTTGTTTTCTGTATGGATCTGCCTTTTATCTCTTTCACTTGCTAAATTTTGTCACTTTCCTAGTTATCATTTAAAAGACCCTGTGCTGACATCACAGAAAGTTCTAGTTATCATTTAAAAGACCCTGTGCTGACATCACAGAAAGTTCTTGGATGTAAGGCGTTTCCCTATCTGCATGCAGTGGATTTGGCACATGGCATGCGAGAACTTATTATAGTTATCTCTTTCTAATCTCCAGTAAAAAGCTATTCTTAAATAGTTACGTGTTAAGGAATAACATGGGCTAGTGCTAGCTTAAGAAAAAAACAAAAAACAACTATACATTTGAAATAAAATATTGAAACAAAGGATCCTAAGGAATGTTTAGTGTTTGATCGAACCCTAGACTTTTGAATACATTTTAAAATTATATATATTTTGCTTTTTTATAACACATTGTTACAACTTGTTTTAAAAACACATTTGACTGCGTCCAGCACTTACAAATTTTAGGAATCCATTCTAATTTTTTGAGTGTTTCTATATTTTTATGACTAGAAGTTATGGGCCTTGCAAACCTTAATCCTCCAGTGATTCTATTGGTATTTCTGGCCAGTTCTCTTAATTGCTTATGCTAAGCAGGGGGCCCTCTGCAGGTTGCCAGAGTTATTTCCCTTCAGCAGCCTCCATTCTAGGGCTCAGCACTGTGGATTCCAGGCCTGTGTCCTCTGCTCCAGGGGTCCACAGCTCTGCCTTGTTCTCACTCCTGCAGCAGATCCCGGAAACTCTTTCACTGCAACAAAATGGGGCAAATGTAAGGCCTGTGTTAGTTATTTCCAATCTTTCAGGGATTGGCCTTTCATTTTTTGATGTGCAGTGTCTTAATAACCATTTTTTTATGTATTTCATCTATTTGAGGTTTATTTGAGGTAGGAGAATAACTTCCAGTCCCTGTTAACATCTTTTCTTGAATCTGAAGAATTAAGGTATAAAAAAATATTAAACCCGTAATACCTTTCTAGGTAGAAGTAGAATGAAATATGTCAACTATTAGAAGAAAATTTTATATTTTGGAAATATTTTAATCAGACTTTATCAGAAAAATAAATTCTGTATTCTGCCAGAAAATATTAACAATTTAATATATGTAATTTTTCAATGTCAAGTCAATTAAAATATGAAAAATGTCCAAGTATTTAAGATGTTTATAATGTGAATGGTATCCTTTATTAATCACAAATAAGGATCTAATGAAATGCAAGAGTAACAATGTATTAAATATGCACTCATCTTTTAAAAAGACAAATCCAAATACTAGTTAAATAAAACTATACATATTGTTTATCTTCCAATCTTCTTTCTCTAACAGAAGCATTTCAATATTTTATTTTGTCTAATTGACCAAAACTGAGATGAAATTTTCCTCACCATATTTTACTGGCTTCATCAAACCCCAAGACTCAAAAGTTTTTGTATTTCAGTTTCAATAATTGAATTTCTATGATTAACTGTTTAAATAAAATTATGTGTTACTTACACATGGATTTTATATGCTATGTGAACAGAAGATAAAGCAAATTATTATAATCTTTCAGGAAAAATTATTTCACTGAGATTATTCAATAGTAATTTAAGTTGTATTTACCTGAAATTTCATGTAAGAATGCCTTTGACATCAAAGGTTAATACAAGATAAGAAGCAGCAAACATTGACACAATCATGAAAGCTGTGTGAAATTTCTGACATTTTATTTCAAAGGAGCAAAATAAAAACTCCAGTGCCCAGTATTCCTTAGTTTTTCAATCCACTAATAATGTTTCACCTAAGATATTACCTTTTATATATATATATCTAACATGCCGGGCTCCTGCCTGTAATCCCAGCACACTGAGAGGCCTAGGGGGAGGTGGATTGCTTGAGCTCAGGACCAGCTTGAGCTACAGCAAGATCCCATCTCAAAAAAAAAAAAGCAGGACTTTGTGGCAAGCCCTGAAGTCCCAGCTACTGGAGAGGCTGAGGCAAGAGTATCTCTTGAGCCCATGAGTTTGAAGTTGCTGTGAGCTGTGACGCTACGGCACTCTACCAAGGGTGACAAAGTGAGACTGTGTCTCAAAAAATAATAATAATAATAATAAATGCTAAATAAATAAATATGTCTCACATTACAAATATTGGTATGGGAATAAAAGAAACTTGTTCTTTTATATTCAAAAACATGTTTCTAAAACATTTATCAACAGCATAGACTATTACATTCTAAGATATATACTAATAATTTTGTTAATTCAGAGAAGGGATGGCCTGGAGTGGTAACTCTAATCCATAGCAGCAGGAATATAAATGTATGAAGAATGTAGAACATTAATGAGCTGGCAGTTTCACACAATAAATGAGGAAAATGGTAACATTACTAAATTACCAACATTGTGTTAGTTCTATTTTTATGTTCATATGTGGTAGTATCTATGCTGTGAATTAAACAGGACATAGATTATAGCTTTTGAAGGCAAGTGGGTGGTTCACAACTGTAATCCTAGTGCTACAGAATTTCTTCTTCTTCAGTAAGTCCTTTGTCTTGGGGATTCGAAGAATGAATCAGGGACCACAGAAGTAAGACAGGATTTATTTTACAGAAAAGAATACAGAGAAAAAGCATCATAGATCCTAACAGAGAGAAAAACTCAGTTCGGAAAAGATCTCCCCTCTCTGGCTGGGTTCTTTGCTAGGAGTATATATGTAGCCTGACAAGTGAATGGATATAGTCCCTCCCATTCTACTAGAGGCCATGTGAATGAACCATTCACTTCATGAAATTGTTCAGGACTAGGAAACCTTACATGAAATTGACCAGGCCTGGGGAATTGGGTGGGTGGGGGGAATTGGTTCCCTGTTCAACTGCAAGTTCAAGGGGAGTGAGACAGAGGTGGGAGGAGATATAAAGGTGCTCCCAGAGCTGGCAACCTAGAAGCATCTCCATAGCAGTTGTTTGGCCCCTCCGTCCTCTGAAGCCTCCTGCAGCCTTCCCCACCCACCTACCTGCTGGTTCCTCTGCAGCCTGCAGGGTGGAGATGGCAGGTCCTCCCCTCAGCTTTCCGCTGCACTGCTTCGGGTGCCACCTACCCTGTATCACTAGCATTTTTGGAGGCTGAAGTGGGAGGATAGCTTAAGACCAGATGTTAGAGACCAGCCTGAGTGAGAGTAAGGTTCCCTCTCTGAAAAAAACAAACAAACAAACAAACAAACAACAACAACAAAAAAAAAAAACAGAAAAGTTAGCTGGGCATGCTGGTGGGCTCCTGTAGTCCCAGCTACTTGGGGAGGCAGAGGCAGGAGGATTGCTTGAACTACAGAGTCTGAGGTTGTAGTGAGCTAGGCTGATGCCTCTGCACACTACTCAGGTCAATGGAGCAAGACTGTCTCAAAAAACAAAAATTATATTTTTTAATTTTTTTTAATATTTAAAAAATTTAAACCATACTCTTTAAGTAATTACCACATTTTAATAAATTTATTTTTCTTACAAGTTATTTAAACTTACTTAAGTTCAGTATCAAAGAGTCCTTTTATTATCTCACCCCCCATACCATGTTCCTCCTGGGAAATGAGGGGAGATTAATGAATTTGCCAGATGTATTGTTATATTTGATTACTGCTCAAGGCACAAGACAGACACAGAAGAGGTGTAAGACACAGGAGAAATAAAACACAATTGGAAGAGAAGCAGGTGGAAACTGGGCTGGTGCCTTCTATGCAAATATAAAAGAACAGTAAAAAGAGAGAGAGTAGAAAGGAAGATGTCAGAAGGTGAGAAGTGAGCCCTGGAAATGGAAAAAAATAACAGTTAAAACTGAATAATACAGGAACACTTGAGAAGCAAATATACCCTACATAATATGGTGAAGTGGAAATAGAAAATATCTGGCAAATCATTTAAACAATAAATGCTACAATATAGTACAGTAATGTATTACTGTGGAAGGAAATGGTAATGATTTTTTTAAAGCAAATAAAAATTATGTATTTTATGAGAACTATCCCTTGTTTAGTCCAATAAAAGTAACATGTCTATTGAATGTGAAATTCATTTAAACAGCAAGAAAACTGTCTGAAATGTTAATATTTACATTTATGGTACCAATAGCAAATATGAATACAATTATTCACTACATACATTTTGACATTTTTTTAGTTCATATAATTTGCTGTAGATAGGTAAACATACATAATTAATTGTATAATAACTCATTAAACCATGTTTAATGACCAATAAAATGTCGCTTCATTTTAATACTGAATATATCAATTGTAATACATTGTACACTACCTCATGAATATTAAACAGTACTAGAAATCTATAATGAAGTTAAGGAATTATTAATATTCCCACTCTTCATTATTTATGCACTTATCAATACAATGTTCCTGCACTCTTTAATTGCTTTATCTTGTGACCCCCTCCGCAGAAATTAGTTATTTTTATAAAATTATATTTATTTTATGCATATTTAATTTTATTTTTGAAAATATAGACCTGTGTTATTCATTTTAAATGATATAAATTTAATAAAAATAATAATTTTAAAATGGAAAACTTCATTAAGGTAAAATGGACCTCCAATCTTATTTGTAACATATAATCAAAATTAATGAGTAGTATTGGCATATTTACAATCTAATTTTACATTTGGTTTCTCTAATTCACATGTTTAAATTTTCCACTGATACAATATTTTATAGATAGAACATAATCCAGGCATTTGAGAGGCTTATAATTTAAAACTATGTTTGCCATGACATACAATGATTAGAAAAAATTAAAATATCTATGACAACACCCTTTCCTATCTCTGTGGATTCTGAACCAAATATTATCTAAATACAACTTCCATATTCAAAGCAGAGCTATGAATTCCAATTAATTAAGGGTGTAATGTAAGATTATTTTAACAGTTTGCTGAGTATTTGAGTATTTTAATTCAATAAACTACTATTTATTTATTTTTTAATTATGCTGATTGGACAAAAATTAAGACCCAGCTAGAATTGAGAAATCCTGCTAGAAACAGCTCCGTTATGAAACACACCAACCACATCAACATAGTTCAAGTTCACTCGGCCTCTTATTTCTTCATTTTTGTCTTCTTTTGTAATAAGCAATTTTTCTGCACTTTGGGACTCTTATTTAATGTCTCATTTTTACTTGATTTATACCTTGTCTAATACTGACTTTATAAAATGTAGTATTTTAGTTTTTAATTACTTAATTTTACATGAGTTTATTGTATGTGGCCACCCTATATATACCATAATTTATTTTTTGTTATGACCTTACCTAATTTTACGGGTAGACTAACCTCATTTATGTTTGCTGATAAAAGGCCGAATAGTTTAGGTCTGAGTTGCATCATTTTTATTATAATTTTTGTATGTTATATACACCAAAAGCATTTTATTACAAGCTCTGTTCTCTTCATCTTTTAAATGCTTTCTATTAACGATAAGTACTCATTCATGTCCAGTAATTCTATTTGACCCACAAAAACTTAGATGTTCTTTAGACAATATTTGTTGATTTTCTATAGTAAATAATCACAAAATAATCTTATATTCTTTGCTTTGCTCCATAGTGTTCATTTACTCCCAGCTTGATATTTTTCATAGCATTTTTATAATATTTGTTTGTACCCTTTAGATACACTTAAATGGATTGATTTTTCCACGTATATCACACCTATTTCCTAGCCAAAAAGAATCCGTAAGCTTATTGTTCAACACTTCTTCATCTTCTCTTCCTATTTTAGTTATATTGTTTTCTAAATTTTCAGAGTTTATATCATTTATATTCTCTTTTGTCATACTTAACCTTGCCAAAATATTTTTCTTACATTTAAAATGCCTTATGTTTAATCTTAACGTGCGGTCTATTACTGAAAGTGTACTTTGAGGATTGCAGTTTTTTCTTCTAGTTCCCGTGAGCTTGTGTATGTCCATTTACTTCATGTAAGTGTGGAAGTAAAAGATAGAGAAATAATATGTGTGATGTTAAATAGAAGTTATAGGGTCCTGAATTTAATACTATGAATTCATCAGGTATTAGATGTGTGCATAGGCCTGTATAATTTTCTTTTCTGAGCCCAGATTGCTTTATTGTTTTTTTTTATTTTTGTGATGTTATTAAAATCATATCTGCTTTGCGATGCTACTTTTCTGATGACTTTTCTTTATATATAGAAAGATCTGAGACTAATTTGTATATTTTCTTACTTATTTTCATTACATTTTGTTACTGTTTATAATTTTAAAAAATGGATTTTTCTGAGCCATGTTAGAACAGATTTCTAGAGGAGGAGGAGGAGGGCCAGGAGATTATATTGGTTTCCATGTTCCAGTGCCCTGTCTTTTATTTCTAATGTGATAACAATTCCTTTAAAATCTTTTACCCCCTCCCCCTCCCTCTTCTCCCTATCCCCCTTTCCCCTATTCTTAGGTTGTAACTGGGTTATAGCTTTCATGTGAAAGCCCTAAATTAATTTCATAGTAAGGCTGAGTACATTGGGTACTTTTTCTTCCATTCTTGAGATACTTTACTAAGAAGGATATGTTCCAACTCCATCCATGTAAAGATGAAAGAGGAAAAGTCTCCATCTTTATGAAACATTCCACAAGAACATTTATGTGTTAATGGAAGACAAGATGTTAATTTTAATGTACAGGGGAAAATGTGGTTATCTTTTTATTCCTGGACTTAATATTATCAAACACCATCTAAATTCTATTAGAATATCTAATAACAATACATATATGCCCAGTAAATGCTGTCTTATACGTAATGATTTGAATCTTCCTTTATCTCATCCAGATGAATCTTTAGAGAACCCATGGGATGAGATACCTGATGATTATCCCACTATGTGCTATGCCCCATTTCCCATCTATGAATGTGGATTATTCCATAAGAAGGAGACAATTTATCCTCATTGGATGAAGAGCTTACAGCAATGTTCAGCACATTTGAAATATCTAACATAAAGTTAGGTAGGACACACCCTATGAAATACTTGCCTTGGTGAATTTCTCTCTCAGAGTTTCATAACTGTATCCTCCCTTTCCTCACCACTGCTAACAGAGGACACTGCTCCTTAGTTGTTCTCATGACACTACTAGTACAGAAGACTATTTGAGATGCCATATAAGAATAAACCATAAAAATAAAGTTATTTCTACTATTTTAAGATAGTTAGTTTTATTCTGAATGAATAGTCTTGAATTTTTAAAGCAAGTTGATATAAAGTAAAGCATGAAGTAAAATATATAGGTAATACATTGATCTACAAAAAATCTTGACAATTTTTGTTGGGGATGACTGATGTTTGGAAAATATCTTATCTGGACCTTCTTTTCACTCAGCTTTAGTCCCTGATTCTTTCCAATTCATCTGAGTTGTCTTTCAAAACAAAAACCTCATCCTATAGCCCTCTTTCCTTAAATGTCCTCAAGTCTTGGGCTTAGCACAGATCCCAGTCTTAAGAATGTACAAAATCTCTTCATTAATTTGGTTCTTGCTTTTGTCCCCAACCTCAACGATCACAACTTCCCCAGAACACTTTGTGCTTTCTCCAAATCAAGTTGTTGAAATGTTCTTGATCATGCCCTATACATTTTACAATTCTGTGCATTCTAGCAAATAATTCCCTTTGCCTAGCTGGTTATATATTCACTAAACCATATAAAGAATTTAGATTCATGATTCAAAACTCAATTCATATGTCATTTTTCAGGAAGCTTTCTGGAAGGTAGAGTTATTATGTTTCTCCATGTAAAAAAGAAGTGTTTCATATTATTAAGTCTTTTCTTCTATCACTTTATTTTTATGTATTTCATGAATATCTACATGTTATCACCTTCACTGGATTATAATCAAGGACTCTATTCCCTTCCCAACCAATAAACATGGGGAAAAACAGGCAAAAAATAAATGTTGAATAGATGAATGAATAAAGGTGTATGTATCCCTACCTTGCAAAACACATGGATAGAATTTAAAATGGACACATAGGATAAAATAACAGTTGTTAATGATTTAAGCAGATTGTACTCTCTTACATTTTCACTTGATTTTTTTTTTTTTTGCTATAATTGCCTTAGCAAATTTAACTATGCTGTGCTAATTATTAAATCCAGTGCCTTTATTATAGACTCCATTGTTTTAGCCTTTCCATATCATTCAAAACATTAAATGCTAACTACTTTCTCCACTACTCGTCCCTGACTTCTGATGTCTCTTAGAACATCAGAAACAGCATACCTAAATTCTGCTTATTGTGTTCCCTGGTCCCCTGTTCTGCTTCTTTATTCCACATTAAAGTTACCAAGCTCCCATTTTTTTCTAGATGGAGAGCTTCACACCATTTTTTTTTCTTTCAGACAGAGTCTTACTTTGTCGCCCTCAGTAGAGTACCCTAGTGTAATAGCTCACAGCAACCTCAAACTCTTGGGCTCAAGCAATTCTTTTGCCTCAGACTCCCAAGTAGCTGGGACGACAGGAGCCCACCACAATGCCTGGCTATTGTTTTTTTAGATATGGGATCTTGCTTTTGCTCAGGCTGTTCTTGAACCTGTGAGCTCAGGCATCCACCCACCTCGGCCTCCCACTTAACATCATTTTAAATAATGTTCCCTTACTCACAAACTGCATATAATTGCATACAAATTTTGTGCATTATTTGTGTGATTTGTTTTTTTAAAGGAATTTATATTTTTATAATAATTTTACATTTTCTAATTTGTTTTTAATCTGAAGTGCTGTGCATTCCTTGTTATGTCAGGGTATGAACTCTCAGCCTAGACTACTGAAATGCCCTCTGGACTGGTTGTATAAGAATTCATTTGTATGTCACAATCACAAATCGTATGTTACTCAAAAAAGGGGGGAAATTCATTGGTTTATTCTTATCAATTATATACTTCCACAATTATATTTTGTCAAGTATATAATGTCACAATAAACAATATCATAAATAGCCAGGTGGAATATAACACTAAAAATTTATTCTGCTCTGTAAGTTTAAGGGTTAGGTGAACACATCTGCTGATACTGAACTGGGATTGGATAATCTTGGCTGGGCTAGCATAATTATTTGAGGTAGACTGGGAAGGGCAGCTGCCATCTGGCTGGGATTACTCGACTCTCTTGCACAAGGTCTCTCAACTTCTTAAGACCCAGGTGCAGAGCCAGTACATGGTCATTCCCACCTCATTGGCCAAAGTAAGATGCAACGCTATCCTGGATGCTGAAGGTGAGGAATAGATTCCATGTCTTGATTGAAGGAACTGAAAACCACATTGCAAAGGCTACAGGTAAAGAGTTGGGAAGAATGGGGGCCATTTTCACACTCAAACTCCTATAATCCCATAAATAAAATTTAGAAATGAGATGGAGCTGGTCTTAGAGAAGATCGAATCTGGGAAAACAATTTTATCCACAATCAATCACTGTCTCTGCAATTTCAGCCTGTAATTTTCTGACCAGTTATTCCCACAAGGCTGATTCTATATTTTCAAGTGGCTCTATGCTTACAATGAAACTAAGTTCATTCCCAGAAGCAACTCTGAAAAAGTATCTGGGGGAAAACCTGCTAGGTATATATACCTTTCTCTGATTTTTTTCACTGTAGCCAGGCGGGGAAATACTATAAGCAACTTATATAAGTAAATTAAGTATAAGATAATTAACATAGCCAAGGGATGGCAGAACATGCCTTGCTCCTAGAATCAGACAAAAAAAATACAATTTAAAAAGGAAAAGGGAAGGAAGAAAAGAAGGAAGGAAGGAAGGAAGGAAGGAAGGAAGGAAGGAAGGAATCTTACCAGAAGGGGGAGGAAGAGTGATGGGAAGGCAAAATTAACATGACCTTGGTCTTACCCAAGTAAGTTCCTTCACATTCTCATGCTATACAGAATGAACAGAGTTATCCTAAGTGACAGAACTCATCACATCATTTCCCAGTTTAAATGACTCCAGTGGCCCCTCATTGCAGCTAAAATATCAGCATTTAAAGTAACATGCAAGATCCTTCTTAACTTGGCATATACACATTTTTCTAGTTATTCTGACTTTTCCCCTTGGTTTTCCAAAGATAACACACTTTAGCCATAGTCACCTATTTGCCATGATAAAAATGTATCATGCAATTTTGTCAAAGCTGCAATTAAACTATCTTCCTTAATCCGGCCAAAATCCAGGTATATCTCCTGCATTGCTTCCTTCCACATTATTTCAACAACTGATATATGACCAATTTATATTGTATTTGTTCCAAAACTTCTAAATGCTTTTATTATTCGGTGCCTTTGTTTCTGCTCTTCATATATAGGATGTCTCTTCCCTTTCTTATCCTCTACTTAAAATAATCCTGATTATCCTTCTTTAAGTCTCAGATCCAATAACCTCTTTCCATGAGTCTTGTATCATCCATAAATTACTTGCCAATTTTTCTCCCACAATTCCTATCATTCTGCATTTGGATTCCTTGTATCTCTATCTTTCTCCTCTGGAATTGTGTCTTTGTTGTCTATTAATCCTCTATGCTTAGTATGCCTAGATATATCTGCCCTATAATTCCCAATAGTTATATTGTCCAATATTTATTTAAGTGCATACTACTGTTAATTTCTAAAAAAAGATACCACTCAGGAATAAAATTTTTTCCACACCTTCTTGGATAGAAAAATCACCATGTTTCAACTCCATGCATTGGAGTAATGAGGGCAGACTGATTTAAAACATTCATTCTTCTCCAAAACCTTAAAGATACCTTAAAGAGTCTAGTGAAGTTCAAAACTAATTTATTAACTTTATCTTTAAAACTTCATTATTGCATTACTTGTGAATTATTTTCTCCTCTTGTATAAAACCTGTGCCATTATCTTTTCAAATTAAATATCTGACGCTTCCTCTTGGTCTAATTTAAATGTATCCTCTTTCTGAGCAAAGATAGATGTATTTTTACTTTGTTCTGTAAAACCATACATGCTACTGATAAATGAGCAGAGTCTGTCGTTACAGTTATCCTTATCTCTTCTGAAGCAGAAAGTCTGGCAGTCTCTTATCTTAACTTTAACAAGTGGAGATAAACCTTGATAGAAAAATGTCTCTGGACTGCCATCGCTTTTAGCAAGAGTAAACTATTTAAACTAAAAGCAACTGTTTTATTTTTCTATAAAATAAATCTAAAAGTAGAATTCTGTCTAAAAAATGCCACGCAATCCAAGGTAGCTTTCAATAAAATACAAATGCAACTGTGCTGCCCTTTTATCTGTTATAAATATAAAAGCATTTTGAATGAAGTTCTTTTGGCTGTAGAATGAAGGTGGATTATTGAAATAATGTCCAGTCTATTCCATTATTATCAAACAAGAAAGCGGTGCTAATGTTGTACAGGTTATAAAGCTTATAAACACCTATATATTATTTTTGTAACAATTCATAAGTCCATTTGTTAGATTTTAATTTATGATCCAGCAACTGGGAGTTTCCCAGCAGGTTCTTAGAACAGACAGATTCTTGGCTCTTAATGGAGGAAGGCAATTCCAGAGTGGAGTTTCTGTTCCCTGTTAGAAGGGACTACAGAAGAAAGGAAATCCATGGAAGAAGGGAAAAGATAAATATTAGCAGAGAAGAACTCTATGTTTCCGTCTTAGGAGGGGTAGAAATGTACATTTTTAATTTAAAATTTTGTCATCTTGATGTAACCCTCTTGCTAGTCTGACTTTTTAGTTGAATTGCAGGTGCCAATTGACTCTGAGGGATATTTTAGCAACTGTTTTTGTTTTGTTCGTTTGTTTGTTTCCTATACAAACGCTAGGCTGTCATAGAATTAAATATATTATATTTTCAAGTTGTTCTATTAGCAGAACTTTAAATTTCCTTCCTTCCTGTCTTCTTTTCTTCTTCTTTTTTTTTAATTCAGAGCAGAAGAGAGCATTACTGTGGTTGAACAAAAATTATCTTCCTTTACAAATAAAATGACTTAAAAATGTATTTGTGTGTATGTTTTAAGTCAAATCATTTGTGAGTTAATCATTAATTCAAACCAACGTGCCTAAAACTAGAGAATATGCTTCTGGGAATCTACGTTCTGAACGTCAGGGGACTCTGGTAAAGGCCCCTGCGCTGGTTTGGGCTTTCCCTGGGCGCCACCAGCACGTGGTTCCCAAAAACCGAAAGGGCTTTGTCTCAGCCCCGCAAAACCACGGAGCAAGCAGGTAAGCAAGCTAACAGCGTAGTTTTTATTTCATTTTTGCTTTAAAAAAAAAAAAAAGAAAAAGTACCTTTCAAAGAGAGGACTGGGTGTCTCGGTCATGAATGATAGAGGACACCTTTACAAACTAGTCCCTGGCCCTTATTCGCTAATTCCTAGCTTTGCTGGGGCCACCCACTTCTTTATGCATTTCTTAACTCATGACTATGCATGCGCTGTGTTACAGAACTTCTATCCGATGTCAGTTCCCACAGTTCCATTTTTAATTATACGAGGGGTGGTGGCAAATATAAATGATACTACAAAGAAGGACTTTCCATCAAAAGTCGACTTTCAGTGCGCAAGCCAGTCGTATCCCGCAGGCGCTCTTGCTCTCCTTTCATGGAAAGGAAGTCACCTAGTTTGACTGTCAGGGTCCTGTAGAGCCGAGGTGTCCAATCCCTGGACCTTCCTTTACCTGTTAGAAACCAGGTCGCACAGCAGGAGGCGAGCGAAAGGAAGTGAAGCTGCTCCTGTATTTACAGGCAGCCGCCCCCTTCCCTCCATCGTGCTGTGAGTTCCACCTGCTGTCAGATTGGTAAGATTAGATTCTCACAGGAGCGGGGCCCTACCGTAAACCACGTTCGCAGGGGAACTAGATTGCAAGCTCCTGGGGAGACTCTAATGCCTGATGACCTGAGGGGCTCTGGGGTGGTGAAGCTAGCCCTGGGGAGCAGCTGCAAATACAGGTTATCATTAGCAGGGAGGTTTGACTGCACAGAGACCAGGATAAATTAATTGTTTGCAGACTCATCAAAACAACCCCCCTAACCTCAGTCTGCAGAAAATTTGTCTTCCATGAAACCGGTACCTGGGGGCAAAAGGTTGGAGACTGCTACTTTCAACTTTGGCTTAGAGACACACATTTTTATCTTTCATTAACTCCAACCTTTACTTTAAAATTAAAGCTACGTTTTGTTAGGCGTTTGAAATATGAAGATTCTGTGCTCGCCATGTGAACCACTAACTTCTAATTTCGATTTTTGTGGGCAAATCTAGCTGTTCCATGTTTATCTTCTTCATCGTTCATATCATGATTACGGTTAGCAATTTGCCTTACCTTTGTCCTTTGGAAAGCTACAACCTTTGAATAAGAGTTTGTGTGTGCTATTGCCTTTCAGTGGTGGTTATGGTTTGCATAGAATAAAAATATACAATAGATGAATTAAAGTAATACAAATTTTTAAATTACAAATTTAAAATCACAAAACATCTTCATGTTTTGACATGACACAATCATGTATTTCATATTTATGATTTTCCCAACTTAGTGTTTTAGTGGCAACAGATAGCAGTGGTGTGGCAGGGCTTTAGGAATCAGTAGGATTGGGTGGAGATAAATGGAAGTTGACTGGAAAATAATTAAATTAAAGTGAAAGGAAGAAAATTGTAAGTCTCAAAAAGAAGTCTGTCAAATTTACTCTCACCACCAACGCCTTGGTCCATCTACTGTTTCTATAACAGTACACCAGGATGGGTAACTAAAAAAGAAAGAGGGTCTATTTGGCTCACAAATTAGGTCTCTTGGCTGGAAAGTATGTGACTGGACACCTGGATCTTACCTTGCCTCCACCCATGGCAGAAGCAGAAAGGGAGTGGGTGTATGTACATATAAAGAGATCACAGGGTGCCTGTAGTCCCAGCTACTTGGGAGGCTGAGGCAAGAGAATTGCTTGAGCTGAAGAGTTTGAGGTTGCTGTGAGCTGTGATGCCACAGCACTCTACCGATAGCAACACAGTGAGACTCTGTCTCAAAAAAAAAAAAAAAAAAAAATCACAGGGCAAGATGAATCAAGAGAGAGACACAGGAGAAGCCAGATTCTTTGTAACAACCCGCAGGAACTAATACATTCTCAGTAGTGTAAGACCTCACTCACCCCCACTGGAGGGCATTAATTTGTGCATGAGTGATCTGTCCCTGAAACACCTCTCACTAAGCCCCATCTCTCGACATTGCCACATTGGGATCCAAATTTCAACATGAATTTTAGTGGGGACAAATCACATCCAAATAATAACCATTTAAGCTGTTAAAAATGTGTTTTTAAATTGTGGCATCAAAAAACAAGCAAACAAACAAACAAAAGAACTTAGTTTTTCTTAAAAGTCTGCCTCCAGGCTCGGCACCTGTGGCTCAAACAGCTAAGGCATCAGCCAAATACACCTGAGCTGGCGGGTTCGAATTTAGCCAGGGCCCGCCAAACAACAATGATGGCTGCAACCAAAAAATAGCCGGGCATTGTGGCAGGTGCCTGTGGTCCCAACTACTTGGCAGGCGAAGGCAGGAGTTGGAGGTTGCTGTGAGCTGTGATGTCAACAGCACTCTACCTAGGGTGACAGCTTGAGGCTCTGTCTCAAAAAAAAAAAGTCTGACTCTATAATTTGAGTTATTGCATTCTCACCAGGTATTAAGTAGACAAAATTACTTCATCACAAAATAGAAATCTTATAAGAGAAAAAGTATGAATGAGTAAATATAGTTTCAGAAGAGTTTTATCCACTTTAATGGCTTGGTCTGCTTTGTCTTAGGCCTTCAAAACAGTTAGGAGTAGAGCTTAATAAACAAGGTACTTTGTGGCAGTTATAATGTAAAGCATTGGGTTAAAACAAAATAATTTTGTGTATTACTTGAAAATCTCTTGAGCTAATTTTTTGTATTACCAACAGAAAATAATTTATCTAGATCATTCTTTAAACATTGATTCTAATTTTCTCACTCTCTCCATTTCTGCATGAATTTTAATTCACACTTCTAATCTTTGCTAGTTATCTTTTATGTTGTATAATCTCATATCAGTTATACTCACATATAACTTCAACCTTAAATATTGTCAAATGGCTATTTTTTTTTTTTACATATACATGGTATTTATTGTACATGGTATTAATTTTGTCTTCACAAAATTAAAAAGGCTTAAAATTTAATTACAATAACAATGTTTAGGATAAGAACTAGAAACAAAAACCTCCCAAAGGATGAAGGAAGATAAATACATTCAGAAAAGAAATCAGACGATTGCTGCACTGAAATATTAAGCAATAATAACAATGATGATGCAAAGAAAGTAATATTCGCATTGTCAAATAAGAATATGTGTATTATAGAATGGCTATTTCTTCATATTGTTTTACTATTTGTTCCATAACCACTTGTTAATCTTCTAAAGAACTAGATAAATACTGTTCCTAATCCGGGCATGGTGGCTCACACATGAAATCCTAGCACTCTGGGAGACCCAGGCGGGTGGAATGCCTGAGTTCATAGGTTTGAGACCAGCCTACGCCAAAGCGAGACCTTCTCTCTAAAAGTAGCTGGGCATTGTGGTAGGTGCCTGTAGTCCAGCTACTTGGGAGGTTGAGGCAAGAGAATCGCTTGAGCCCAAGCGTTTGGGGTTGCTGTGAGCTATGATGCCACAACTCTACCTAAGGCAACAAAGGAGACTTCGAATAAAATTTTTTTTTTTTTCCTTTATAAAAAGGTAAAACAAAGCATCACTGCTGCATTTTGATAGTGGATTTATGTAAAGTTTGGGTTTGGTGACTGATGGATGCCTAGAAAGGCATCTCAGAATCAGTGCTGATTCATCCAAAATGATGACATTCCATATGTGTCCTCCAACATTCACACCAGTAGATTTAAATAAGAGCATCAGATCTCTCTTTTAGCTTTATGGTTTGATTCACCGTGGCCTGGTACAATTCCTTATATGATTTAGACATTTACTTCCCTGTTTTTTTGTTTTCATACTGTCATATTTCCCACGGCTTGAAGTTCAGAGACTGACATTTTCTCAAAGAATTTAAGAAGATGTGAAGCTTTTTTTCTGAGTACAAACTTAGCTCTAACTGCTGATGCCTATTGCCTGTGTCAATTCTGAATTGTTTTTGAAACTAATTATCTAATTTGTAAAAATTTAAACTATAATGAGGACTTTGTCTTCCTTCCTTCTGTTATAGAGAGCATATGAATTTCAGTTAAGCAACATATCTGAGTGAAACTTCCTTAGGGCATTCTGTCACGTCATGACTACTATCCAGCATCTGCCAGGCTTTTTTAAGATATATGATGGAGGTTGCTGTGAGCTGTGAGCTGTGACGCCACAGCACTCTATCCAGGGCGACAGCTTGAGGCTCTGTCTCAAAAAAAAAAGATATTGATGTTTCAGGATAACCAAATGGACATCTTACAATCCACTTGAATACATTTTCTAAGTTCTATTTTGATATTAAATAATAGTATAAAAATGCAAATTACCTGAACCTAATGGCTCAGTTTTCTATATTGATTTAATATCATATTTTCCACTTCATAGGATGCATTAAAAATTAATCGCATGAATGATGACTTCATCTTCTGAAAAATTTTTAAAGAGGTGTTACTAGAATAATTAAAATCAATTTTAATATAACTTTATTGTAGTTAAGGTTATTGTTCACTTAAGTGTTAAATGCCATGGAGAGTAAATCTGTGGTTAAATTGTGAGGAAAATGTAACTTTACATATGAATTGGCAAACTCTGTCTGCAAGTGACAATATTTATTTACATTCTTTGGTCTTAATTTTTAGGAAATCCACAACAATATTTATTACTTAACATTGAGAATTTGTTTATCTAGGGTTTGTTGGCAACTCCTTCACCTGTGACCTTAAATTTATTTTTAAATTTCCATAATGTTTTTCTCTTTCATTTAATACTTTTGTTTTATTCTACCAAAAACCTTATTGGAAGGGAATGGAATACATATCATAAGTCAATTAACATGAGAGGAATTAATGAATTGTAAAAAAAAGAAAGAAAGAAATGTTGTGATGTTATACATACAATAACTATGAACAGAAATAATAATTACCAACCTGTGAAATTTTAACCCTTCTTTTGAGGGAGGAGAGACTCTTTGTCTCAAATGTTTAAATTATTATTAGCAATGATTGCTGATGTTTATGTTGATAATTTATAGTTGGCCTAAGGGCAAAAATATGCTTCTGCTAATGTATTTATTAAATAAAGTCTTGTATGGAGTAGACCTTAGCTTGTGGTGTGAATGTCACATAAATATTTAACAAAAGGAAACCCGAGGTCTCCCAAGAACATAAAGTTGCTACCGAGGAGCTACAGCTTAGAGCCCCTTCTCTTGACATATGGTATGTTAGGAAGGAACATTTAAAAAAACAAAAAAATGAGAAAAAAATATAAACTCCTAATAACACATTCAAATTGTGTGTGTACATAATAATACAAGTCTGTCCCATTAAAGGATTCTGGAAAAATATCTGGAGCACACATGGACTGAGACAGCTGTTAGGTTGTTGTAAGGTTAAGCAGATTTATAATATCTGCATTAGACTTCCCACATGTTAATATCAGGGCCTTCTAGGAGTGATTAATATTAATGGCGTTAAAAAAAAAGTGTGTCTTTCTCTGAAAAAATCAGATTTGCACTTAATTTTTGAATCAACTTAGAGTGTAAGAGTATGTAAGTAAGAAATGTTATTTTAGGCAAGACTGTAAGAACGCTTAAAATAAATCCAAATGAGAAATGGGAAGTATTAAAAGATTGCTGCTACTTTCAGAGTCGTAAAAAAAATAGCTAATCGTTTTTTTAGTACATTGGATTCCTTAACCTTCCTTCCCCCAAATCTTATAAAGAACAGGCACAAAGCAAAAGTGAATTTAAAAACCTGAACAAAGTACAAAGAGATAATCTGAGAAATGCAACTTTCAAAGCCATTATGGCTTAGAAATCTATTTACAGCCATTAAAATCTTACATTATTTATATTGTCTCTCTCTCTCATCTCTCTCTGTCTGTGTCTCCCGCTCCCTATCTATCCAGACTCCCTTCTGTGTTCCAGAAGGATTTAAGATAGCTTCTATGGAACTACGTGAAATTTAGCAAGACAACTGTCAGGGTCTAACAAGGAAAACAGAAACTGTTCTAATCATGTTTAATAGAGTGAATTTAATGGAAAAAAATTGTTTACATGAGTGATAAACTAGGACAGAGAGCAAACAGGGGACAGTGAGACAACACAGAAATTAGTAACAGCAGGAAGCAGCTGCCATCCCTCAGCTGAAGGAACTATGTGATAAGGCCGGGTTAGTGGACCATGGGACTGAAGTCTCCCCACGGAAGCCAGAACCACTGCAGGCCTGGCTGGTGGCAGCCAGGGCCACAGGGACGATGAAGCTGCTAAATGCATCTCTAGAGAGATGGCTTCTTCCATCATCCTCTGGACTTCAGCCTTCCACAAGTGCCTCTGATTGGCTGAACACAGTGCAAAATCCGCTGAGAGGAGCTGGGAAACGCAATCTGCAGGGTAGGCCCTCCTGGGAGCAGAGCAGAACAGAACAGGGCAAGATGATAATAAAGGTGTGTGAGAGCCCCAAGACCAGCACAATACCATAAATTAGAAGTTAATAGGGGAGAGAATTACAAAAGAAAACAATGACAAGAAGGCAACAGAGTGAGCCAAGATGCCGGTAGTCTACAACCCCCTGCCTCGAGTCATCCAGCTTGCTGCATGGAGGCAGCTGCTTTCTAGACTTCTTACCAAGCAAATAAGACAGGGCTGCATAGACAGCCATCCAATTTAAGACGTCAAAAATTAATAAGAAGAGGCACAATTCTTTTTTTTTTTTTTTTTTTTTTTTGTAGAGACAAGAGTCTCACTTTACCACCCTCGGTGGAGTGCCGTGAAGTCACAGGACCCACAGCAACCTCCAGCTCTTGGGCTTCTACGATTCTTCTGCCTCAGCCTCCCGAGCAGCTGGGACTACAGGCGCACGCCACAAAGCCTGGCTGTTTTTTGGTTGCAGTTCGGC
>CAUYPK010015580.1:0-52470 GCA_963574355.1 Loris lydekkerianus
CTGAATAATCCTCAGGCGATTGGCTTAGTTCAAAAGGTCCAAATCAATTGTCTCAGTCAGCATCTGTCTCAGGTGGGAGAGTTTAAGAGGTCTTTGGGAACTGGATCACAGGGGTTTGGTGACTACTCTGATATGGCTTATTCCAGTGCTGCGTGGAGTCAGGAGGAGCCACCCAGCCAATAGATCAGTCTGGGAAGGTTGATGCCTCCTTCCCCACCTTGCACCACTGTCACACCTAGTCACTGATAGCCCTGCAGTTGCCTGACCCAGTTGCCTGTAGTGAACAGATACTCCAGGGGTTTGCACCTGCCTGAATCACAAGGAAATCTGCCAGGCCACTGCACTCTGCCTCTATCTAGAGGGAGAAGGTGAGGCCTGACGACCTTGGGCGTTTGATGAATGTTTGGGGGGTGTTCACTAAGGTCCAGCCCCGCCCCTGATTGAAGTCACTGACAAAACAGAACAGAACTGCTAAATTCTCCTGCAGAAGAGAAGCTGTTTTGAATTCCAAAGCCCTGTCTTTGCTTCTGCAGGTTTGTATTTGGTTACCTGTCAGTTCTATCCTGCTGCCTTCCTTTGTCTATAGGCTGACAATCCCCTGAGGGCCAGGTGCATTTTAGGCTCAGTAAAGTGGTCCTCTGGGTCAGCTTCACCCTGGGGGATTCCTGGGTCTGTGAGTCGATACCGCTTCATGCAAATCCTTTACTCACGGGTGGCTGCTGGCCTCCTTGGGTTGTCCAGGGAGACAGGGGGTGTGGCTTCAGAATATCCGGGTGTGAGCCGTATTACTGCTAAAAAATGGCTGCTGGATTGTGCCAGCAGCAGAAATTGCTGCTCTGGTGTGGCTCCCTGTCAGCCAACCGTCCTCTTCTCGCTCCCGTGCCCCAGAGTCAGCACTGACCAGCTGCAGCTTAGGCGCTGTCCACACCCATCGAGAAATCACTCAAGAGTCTGGAGTCCTGGGGAACAGGCCTCCAGACCTCAGAGTGAGAGTGGATGGGAGCGCTTGGAGCTCAGGGTTGCAGGTAGAGAATATATATAGTTTTATACAGTTTTATGCCTGGCCATATTGCTGCTAAAAGATGTGCCTCAGGGAACTGCTGCTGCTTGGTGTGGTTCCCTCTCAGCTGACTGTCCTCTCCTCACTCCCGTGCCCCAGAGTTAGCACTGACCAGCTGCAGTTTAGGCACTGTCCACACCCCTCGAGAAATCACCCAAGCATCTCAACTCCTGGGGGACAGGCTTCCAGACCTCAGAGTGAGAGTGGAGGGGAGTGCTGGGAGCTCAGAGTTGCAGGTAGAGAATATATACAGTTTTATACAGTTTTATGCCTGGCAGGAGAACGCCAAGGCTCCCTAGTAGAGGAGGCAGGTCCAGTTTTTAGAGGGTCTCTCCTGTGGAGTGTAGTGGAAGGACCTTTGGACTCTGCCCATTTGTTTGTGGGGCACTCCAAGCCATTCTCATGGGGGAGGGGACTCCTGCCCACTTGGTGATGGATTTTGTACCTTTTGTTTGTATCCTTGTGGTCGCAGCTTGCCTCAGCAGTGTTGATGTGCATTCTTTAGCCTTCTCTCTTGGTGCAGTTCAAATACACCAGATTACTTGCTAAATTTTTGTCCTTTAGCTCTCCTTCTGGACGGGAGCCTCTGTGGAAAGCTGGTTTCAGTCAGCCATCTTGTCTCCGCCCCGAAGATGGAAGATATTAAAACAACACCTAAACCTAGGGAAAACCAACACTCACAAATAAGGTTAGATTGATACAGCAAGGTGAAGAAGCATTGGTGAGGAAGACTCAGTGGTGTGCTATAGCTTACCAGAGTTAGCACTTCTCAGGAATTTTGCAAGCCAGTTATTTAACACAGCCACTAATAAAAATTAAGCTGTCCCATCTCTCCAGTGAATAAATTATATTAAAAAATAGGTAATAAATATATCAACTCACCACTTCCTAATTATGTTACTTCATTTCACTGTTATCCGTAATCCTGAGGTTACTTATACCTATCACAGCTGACTGGCAGAAATACTATTATTATATGATGTCATACTCCCAACCCAAGAGAGTTGGACATCTCTTCCCAACTCTGTGTTGTAGCTTGAAATTGGTGGGATTATTTATACCACAGAAAGTGGGAAATGCTACAACTTAGGGGTTTCTTCTAAGATTGCCAGTTGTTTAACCTTTCCTAGCACACTCTGGGGAAAGCTCCAGAAGGTGCAAACTCAATGAGATGAAAGATGTCTGGCACTTTAGTAGGTATGATTATTATGATTGAAAGTCTGAATAATTTAGGTCAAAAGGCTATACCTGTCCTTTTCTTCCTAAGAGACATAAGATGTTTTTGTTTGAAAGAACCTTCATCATTTCTGTTGTTTTTTTCCATTCACCTCGACTCTTGGTTTTTTCATGTTCAGAGTTCAAGAGTGAAGACCTGGAAAATACGGCCTACTCTCAGTGCTGCTTATGTGTAAAGGTATTCTCTTTTCCGTCGCTCTATTGATCTGGGGTGGAAGAGGAGAAAGAATGCTTGAAAACTTACATACTAAATATTCATGAAATTATCTCTCAGAAGTGGTTTTTTCTTTTGTTTGCCTGCATTTTTAGAATTTTCTGTAATGATACTCATAGTTATGTATCTGTAATGATACTCATAAGTTAAATTTAAAACAACATGTAAGAATTTTCAAATGTCTTCAAAGCCCTGTTTAGACACAACTAGTTAGTGCTAAGAGTGGGAAGAGAGGTATTAAGTGTGTAAAGGTTTCAGCTGGAATGAATGAGTCTCCCTGGCTGCCCAGCGTTTGGGGATGAATCAATTAAAAGGAGGTGAAACAGGAAGGCAGCCGACAGGTCTCTGTAAACCCTGGAGTTTTTCTGTGGCCTTACCCTTCCTCCCACACGAGAGCACCCATCCATCCTTGTGGATGACATATGGGTTGTCTGTAATGAATATGGATTTGATGTGATTTCATCTCTCTGCCAAACTAACTCACAGAACTAATTCCACTTTAGACTATGTTAAATGAGGTTTAGAAAAGTGTATTAGGAGCATAACTTTTGAAGTCTCTAAGCTAGATCAAGAGGCACATTTGGGAGAAAACTTTGGGGACCACTCTCCCCTTGCCCATGGCTGGAGCCACATTTTGATGTCTTTGATTTATCAGGGTGGGAGACTATGGGGATCTGTCTTGAGAGGGTTGTGACTTTTAAGGGATTCAACTAGTTGAAACCTTATGTGCATGTGGAAAGAAAGCTCTTTTATGTCATAGAGTCTAAAAGCTAGAAGGTGGAATGGGGTCTCAGAGGTCAATACTTTAAACCTAATTTGGCTGCTCGTGTCCCTCCTTTTTGTCTCTGCCCAATGTCCAGCTCTGCCTGACATACCCCCTAAGGTGAGCCAGCCCATTTCAAGTGTAGTGCATAGAAAGTTCTGTTCATGTTGACCCTAAACCCCACTTCCTGCAGTGTATACCCATGATTCCCAGGTCTGGAAGAAAGGGGCAGGGACAAATATGGAGACAAGCTAGTGAGATCTCATAAGGACAAGGGACCATGTTTACAGTAACTTAATTTAATATGGCTAACATTTACTGAGCCATCTTTTATATGCAAGGCCCTGATCTAAGCACTGTGAAGAATGTAAAAATAAATAAATTGGAGGCTCCACCTTACGGAATTCACAAGCCACAATTTAATGTGTGTATACAACAAACTTTAATACAAGGCAAAAGTTGATCTGATGAAGGAAATGGAACCAATATTTGTCAAGGTCCTTTGATGTTTCAAGCTCTGCTTTCCTTTTCATGGGCCTTGTGTAATCCTTGTGGGATTGTGCATTAACCCCCCTGAACCTCACTTTCCTTCTTTGTGAAATTTAATGTTGGACTAAGGTGCCCTCTGAAGTCCCCTCCAGCCCTCATATCCCATGATTTATCTCTCCTTTCCTAGCCAGCGGCCCCAGGCTTCCCTCCTGGGTTGGGCTGGCTAGGGAGAAATGGATGGGATTTTGTTGTTGTTGTCCCCCACCCCCCCCCACCCCCGGGATGTATTGTTGACTTAAAACCAGTTTGAACAAAGCACTCAGGAATAAACCACAGAGAACTGTCTAGAATTGGCAGAGGATAACCCTGTGACCCTAGAAGCCTTTCCCAGCTCTAATTTTTATGATTCACTAATTTGCTGCACCACATTCAACTCTGTCCGGGAATTCAGAGTTCAAAAAAGATGCAATGTAAATTGCTGGAGGTAATGAGTGGGCTGCAGGCATGGCTGCAGAAGCGTGGTTTTCAATGAAATTAAATACAGGAAGATATTTAAAGAAGCCAGAATGTCTCACTGCCACTCCTTCTCCCCCTTTTTTTTCTTTTCCCTGAGATATTCCCATTTGAAGCTGGGTAGGGTAAATTTCAAGTTTTCTCTTCTCAGTGGAATGACTAGATTTTGCTCTATGACCCCAAATGAGCTGCCTATCTGTTTTATAACCTTCCCAAAGCTATTGGGTAGGGATGTGATTGTTTAGCAATAAATTCTGTTACAATTCTAAAAATCACTTTTGAAGTGGGGGCAGATGCTATGGGAAGACCAGTGTTCTCTAAATATGTCTTTGTTTTTTTATTTTTTTGAGGAAATAGCTAAGGACAAGGAACAACTTGGTATTTGATAATCTCATAAATTTCTAGTGCTTTCTACATTTCCACAACTTTTGGGAATCATTATGCTCCTTGGTGGTATCTTTGCAACTTACGTTAAATGTATGTAATGAAGATAAGATACAGTAGTAAAATTGCGCCTGAATCTCAGTATTCCTAAAAGGCCAGTAGGCCGAAGACTCTAGTGCCTATAGGGGCCTGGTGAGAGGTAAGTCAGTGGGGGAAATAAAAGGAAGAGCCAGGGCAAGTCCACAGCATACCTGTGCAGTGACTAGGGGACAGTAACTAGGTGCTAGGTCGAGTCGCATCTTACCTAGGTCCATGTTCTGAGGTCAGCTCTACAGTATTCACCATGCATGCTTAAAATATTGGTGAAAATACTGTAAAAGACATTATGTGCTGGAGAGTTCCTCTGTGTTTGTTTCTTGGTTAGGATCATATTTGTTTCTTTGATGAGGTGCCAGATGAAAAAGTTGTCTTATGTTCAGAAACCATATTCTATTAAAAAAAAAAAAAAAAGAAAGAAAAAAAAAGTCTTTAAATGTTGTACTTGCACTCAGCAGAAGCATCTGAGGCCACAGGAAGAATAGTAGCAGATTTAGATCCTTCATCTCTATACTGTTTGGGTCAATGCGTATAGAGAAAAAAAAATCAAGTTTAATTACCACCACAGTTTAATATTTTTCATTATTTCTATTTTCTTTCATTTTCCTTTTTCCTACAAATATGGAAAGTTGAATTTGCAAGGCACGTGAGTACATGACATAAGCCAACTGTATCAAGATTCACATGTTTTATCTCCTTTTGCTTTTCACCAGAACCCTATGAAGTAGGGCACGTTATCCCCACTTTGCAGGTAAGAGAACTGAGACAGGTTACATGACCAAGCCTACTGAGGCTCCAAAGCTTATGCTCTTTTTTTGTATTCCTCACAGACTGGATAGTTTATAAAGGGGGATGAGAAAATAGAGGACACTTGAAGGAAGAAAGAGGTGGGAAAAGGCATGTAGGGAAGAACCAAACATTTATCGAGTGTCTACTATGCAGCTAGGCATTTTCACATCTCTCTGTGTTGCAGGCTGCCTTAGGTTCCTAAAGCTGCTGTAAAAAATCACCACAAACAGTGTCTTAAACAATAGCAATTTATTCCATGCAGTTCTGGGTGCCAGACGTCTGGAATCAGCATCACTGTGCTAACATCATGCTGTCGGCAGGCCCACACGCTCTCTGGAGGCTGTAGTGTAGAATCTGTTTCTTGCCTCTTCCAGCTGCAGGTGGCTGTGGCTTTCCTGGGCTTTGGCCATGTCACTCCAGTCTCTGCCTCTTTGCTCACACTACCTTTTCCTCTTCTGAGTGTGTCAAATCTCCCTTAGTTTCTCTTGTGTAAGGACATTTGTGATTATATTTAGGACCCCCTAAGATAACCTAGGATTTTTTTTTTCATACAGGGTAACATTCACAGGTTCTGAGAACTAAGGCAGGGATATCTTTTGGCTGGCTGTTATTCAATCTACCACATGGACTAATTGCAAATGTGAATATTATGGAATGGCTTAGGTTAAAAGCTCAGGTATTTATATATTTTGTTGTTATTTTTCTCATTCCAGATTCCATAGCCTTAACCATTGGTAATATGCCTCCCCTCTAAGGGTTTTCTGGAATGAGGAGAGAAAGCATTATTTAATAGCTTACATCACTTCACACCAGTGTTAGTGCAATGATTTCTAATGTGTTTGTGCCATGCTGTTAACTCCTTGATACAGGAGACTTAATGTTCATTTGAGTCATGAGATTGACTTCAGGTTTAGATATGTAGCATGTGTTTTCCCTGGGTCAGCATTTGTTCAGTCCATGGTGAGCCTGGGGCACGAGAAATCTGATGAGATATGTAGAAGAACTGACCATAAAGACAAGTGATGGGTTCAATAAATTCTTTTCAACATGTGTGAGGGACGAGGTTAAAAGAGATTTGAGAGGCCCTTAGAGATGGAAGCTATAGAATAGGAAATGGCTTTTTAGCATGTTCTGTGCTCTTTGAGTGGAGGACTGCGATTTAGAGGGGACAAGGAAGTGTGCCAACAGGGTAGGGCTGATGGCCCCTCAGTCCAAATGTATCACTAGGATGTTGGCACCATGATGAGGCAAACACACAGTTCACAAGCACCTGCAGCCCCTCTGGGGCATAGGAATTGCTCCTTTAATAAGGAGGGGGCAGGTGTTGGCTCTGAGGCCAAGATGTACAAACCCAGAGGGGTTTTATGTCTTGTGAATTCCAGTGATCTCTACCAAGAGCACCAAGTTGTCTTTTGACTTGAAAATTAGACATGGGATGTCTCTCCAACATTTTAAATTTAGATTTTTTTTTTCCATTCCTCTCCCAAACCAACTTACTCTGCTGATGTGCCGTTTGGAACATTGTGCGCAAGCTTTCTTTCAACCACTCAGGACTGAAGGCTCCTGACTCCTGTTCTCAGCTTTTCATGTTCTGTCCCTTTAGAGGTGAGACAGATAGTCTCCTGATAAGTCTGTAAGATCAGAAGTAGACAGAGAAACCAAAATTAAAAATTGGGCTGGAACCAGGCTCTTATCCAGGTTGTTTGGTATGTGACCTCAAACCTGTTATTCACTCCCTTAAAAATCAGAATAAGAGAGAACCTACCCCATAGAGTTACTGTGACAATTATATGAGATAATGAAAATAGTTACTATTGTTCTTTCACTCATTGTAGTAGGGGGAAATAGATATTTGGTCTTCCACTCTGTTTCCAGGCACACAACTCCTGAAATCCTTGGAATCTCAAAGTGATGTCTTTTGTATACTAATGATTGACTGATGGCTGGCAGCCCCTAGGTAGCTTCAGGATGCCCAGGTGGTTACCTGAAAGACCAGGATGATTAGAGGGTTGGGATTTCAGCAACCTCCCCCCACCTCACCTCCAGGGAGGGGAGAGGGGTTGAAAGTGAAGATGATCACCAATAGCCAGTGATTTAATCAATCATGCGTATGTAATGAAGCCTCCATAAAAACCCAAAAGAACAGGGTTTGGGGAACTTCCAGGATAGCTGAACACATGGAGCTTCCTGGAAGGTGGTGAACTCAGAGAGGGCATGGAAGATCCACAGCATTTCCCCCATACCTTGCCCTGTGCATCTGTTGATCTGTACCCTTTTTAATATCCTTTATAATAAACCAGTAAACGTGCTATCAGCTGCTCTAGCAAATTAATCAAACCTCAGGAGGTGATCATGGAAATGCCAATTTATAACCAATTGGACAGAAGTATAGCTGACAACCTATCCCTTGAGATTGGTGTCTGAAGTGGGAGGGCAGTCATGTGGGGCTGAGTCCTCAACCTATGGGATCCCACGATCTCTCCAGGTAGATAGTGTTGGAATGGAATTGGATTAGAGGACACCCCGCTGCTGTCTACTGCAGAAATGATTGATTGGTATGTGGGGGAACCCCCCTACATGTTTGGTCATGGAAGCATTCTGTGTTGATTGTTGTGGTGTAAGAGCAAAGAAAAACGGTTTGAGATTTTTTCCGCTTCCAATCCAGTTCAGACCTTTTAAAATGATCCACAGTGGCAAATTTATTTTCTATTACAACATGACAAACACATCCACCAAATCAAAATAAAAACTTTATAAAATATCTTGATATTTTCTATTCTTTTCTACTTGTTTCCAAAAAAAAAAAAGAAATTGTAAGCTACCAAATTGATTTGCTGCCTACTAATAGGGGAGGTCCCCCTGTTTCAAAAAACATTGCTCTAGAGATAGTAGAAACTGCTGTCTCTACTTCCAATTCATCAAATATCAGATTTTCAAAGAACATCTTTCATGTTTTATAATGTTAGCACCCACCACCCCCATTTACATCACACTTTACAGTTCCAAGTGTTTTTGCATATAGCATCTCATTTAATTCTCATTGTCCTCCAAGGAAGGTATTTCGCTTCATTTTACCAATGAGAAAATTCAGACTCAGGGCAGTCATGTGTCTTTCCTAAGATCATGTACTTGGAAGTGACTGAATCAAGACTGAATCTATCTCTCCTTATCTTAATCTTAGACCCTTTTACACAGAACAATGACTGAAAGAGGAATTCACATTTTTAGGACAAAATCAGAATACAAACTAGGTAATAGTCATGACCAAATCTTCTATTTCATGCTCTCTTTCATTAAAAAAAAAATAAAGTAACATCACTACCATGCAACTTTTGCTAAGAGTTGCCTCCTGGAACCAAGACTGGTTTACTGGTTCTGTCACTTAATTGTATTTTCACTCATTCATGTATTCATTCATTCATTCATTCATTCATCCTCTCAACAAATTCATTCATTCATTAATTCAAGAAATTGTTATTGGGTGTCTATCATGGGCCAGACACTGTATATGGATACTACCATGAGCATACGAAAATAAAAAAGTCCCTACCCTCATGTCAGTATTAAAGGTGGTGTGTGTACTAAGTGCTATGAAACACAGCAGAACAGGGTGAGGGGAAAAGATAGTTGGGATGCTCTTGTAAATAGCATGGTTAGGGAGGGTTCTCAGATGAAGTGACATTTGGGCAGAGAACTAAATGAATTTTAAGAAGCAAGCCATGTGGATATCTGGGAGAATTTTCTAGAAATGGGGTAAAGCAAGTTCAAGAGAAAGTGATCTTGCATTGAAAGAGCAAACCATGTGGATATCTGGGAGATTTTTCTAGAAATGGGGTAAAGCAAGTAAAACAAAGAGTGAACTTGGTGGTGATTGAGGAGGAGCAGCGGAAAGAGATGAGGTCACAGAAGGGGCTAGATTACAGAGAACACTGAAGCCATTGAAAGGACCTGGGTTTTATTTAATAAGTTCTTCAGAAAAGAACTCTATGGAATAACTCAAAAAACATGTTTTGTTAGGTCATTTTTCTTTTACATAAACTTCTTTATGCCCTCGTAACTTACTAAGTTGTTCTATCTGAGAGCCCACATCATTATCGTTGTGATAAGAATCTCAAGTTGTGGGTTGAGAAGAAAACACACTCACCCAACCCATCCTCATTCCCTCCGAGTGTGCTGTACCCTGGGGCTTCAGCTGACCTTACTCTAGATGCTAATTTAACTTTTAAAGAGCTTTGGCCTATATGTTAATTCTTAGCTAATAACAACTCATGGGTCAAGAACTGTCAACTTTCAGAATGTCTAATAGGGTACATATCACACATGCACAGTCAAGTCCCATGCTGTGATAAGCCTGACCTGACACTCAGCCAGGGACATACCCTGATCACTAGGAACGTGGCGTGTAGGGATTACTTGGGGTTTATAAGTGGGTCTCAGGCCTTCCTATAATGCATAGGTCCTTTAGCAAAGCTAATTTCCCACTTTACATAATGAGATTTAGGAGACTTGCAACCCACATAACCCTTGTTTTCCTGTTTAAAGACTTCTTCCTCCTGTAGGCACCTCTTGGAGTCCACGTTATCCATGTTCCTCCCTAATAATAACAATAGTCTACATATACAAGGTGCCAAAAAATGTATATGCATATAATGTATTTATAATATATAATATATATATATGTAAAATATATAATAGATTTTATGTATTACATACGTTTATTATATAATGTATATACTTTGCGCACCTCTTGTAATTGCAGAAGTCAAATGTGACTTGTATTCATGTTTTGCTATCCACAATTTTAATACAGTTTTTTACTTTCTTAAAATGTGTATACTTTTGGGTGGGAGGCACCCTCTGTAGTGAGTCTTCAGTGGGGAAGGTTTTGCATCATAAAGGCAGAAGTTAACATACTTTATTGTTTTTAATCCTTGATATAACCCATTGAGGTGGGTACTAATATAAACCTCCTTTTATAGAATAGGAAATCCAGGCATCCAAAGGTTAAATAACTTTTCTAAAATGGGAGATAGAGTATGGATTTAAATTTGGAACATTCTCTATTACCTTGAACATCTACAGGGCCTCAAGTCCTGTGGCATATTTTAACCAGGGTGTGAGGAAGGGAAGCAGCAGTGAGCAAAATCATGAAGGAGGCTCTTTCTCTGCTGAGCGCACTTCCGCCTTCCCTTTTCTTGATAGTGTGTTTTATGTCCTGGCTTTCTGTGTCCTTCCCTCCCTTTATCTTTTTGTTCTTTCTCTTCTTCTGCCTGCAAAATAAAACCCAATATCGGCAAAGAATCTGATGAAGGCACAGTGTGAGTGATCATAGGGTGGTAACTCACATGCAAGCTAGAAAGGGCAGGAATACATCTGTTCAGCAAACATCTATCTAGCGCCCCCTATAGGCAGGCCTCTTGGCTGTGTGACTTAATTGAATCAGTAGTTTGCCATTTTTCCTGGGGACTTTTGCCAACTCCTGCCACATTAGGGACCAGAGAGGTGAAAAGATTGTCTGAAGCCACACATTTGGCTAATAGAGAGCCAGTAGAAGAACTGAGGCCTCAGATTCTCAGTCTTTCTTCTGTTCCATCCTATTACACTGCCTCTTCCACTTGGCTTGTTAACATGCAATAAAAACCTTAAGCCAAATGTGTCACTCTTGAAGGTGAACCTCTAAGTGACCTTGAGTCGGAGGTGGAGAGTTTTGGGGATGTGGCAGGTGATCAATTGGATCTTCAAAATTATCATATGGAAAGTGGCCTACTCCCAGCTATTTTTTAGGGGTTTCCCTGAAAAACACATTAATAGGGATTATCATCTCTTAACATAGTGTAGGGACTCAGGACAGGCAAGGATTGATGAATCAGGAAAATAAGAGGTAGAAGTCCTATTTTCTTTATTTGTAAAGGCACTGCACTGAGAAGTCTTTGGTGTCCCAGACACAGACAAGGCCCTGGAGAACCTACTGGAAAAGGGAAGCCCTAAAACAAGATGTGGAGTAACCAGGAAAATCCCACTTCATAGTTACCCCTCATTACATCAGTGTAAACTGATCCTTCATTAATCACAGCATGCAGAAAATCTTCCAGTAGCTAGTTCATCTCCAAGATCATAGGTCACATGGTACAGGGCTGGGCTGGCTGGCCCCTTGGATCCCCACACTATTCCTCCAGGTTTTCAGCCCCCCGGCTCATCTCTGTGCTCCACCCCTATCTACCCAAGTGCTTTTAACTCTCCAGGCAAAATCCACTTTGCTCCTGAGATGAAGCACACTGGGCACATTCTTGAATAGAGTTCAAACTAATAGGATTTCCCTAAAACAAGCAACTCCCTGGATGCTCTGGGAAGCACTATGACTACTTGGGGGGATTAACATAGCCAAAGCAATGTGGCTGTGGTCCAGAAAGAAAATGTATGTGCTTACAAAAAAAAAAAAAAAAAAAAAATCTGGCTCAGAGTCTTGGGAACCCCATAATCAGAAGCATACTCATTCTGACAGTTTCAAAAGACCCAACACCCACCTCTGTGCGACCTGGCGAGGGTTCAGAGAAATCCACCCCCTCTTTTGTCTTCTGGATGGAATGCAAGAGCCATATCAGACTTCCTGCCCAGAAGGCAGAAAGAGGGCAGGCCTTTGCTGCTTGGCCTCAGCAAGGTGGGGCAAGGTGGACGCCATCCTTTGGCTTAGTCTTTGGGTGCTGTGATTTCATCTTTTGGTATGATGCATTCTGTGTTAATTCTACATGGCGCCCGAGTCACTGTAAATCTGCTATCTAATCTTCAGCCAGAGTTTTTATTGGTTTATGTTTTGTTTTGTTTTCTCCTGGGGGAGAGCTACTCACAGGTTGGAGTGTGGGTGGCTTCTGTCAGGACTAGACATGCAGAGGTGGAGCAGGAACTGAGACTAGGGGTCTGCAGGCCAGGAGTGATGAGCCCGTCTTCTTCACAGTCAAAGGCGACTTGGCAGCTCAGACAGTGGGATAGTAAAGGCCAATAGGGCAAATATGTCTTGGGGGTTGAAGCAGGCAGGGTCAGGAACCCAGAGGGTTGGGTAGCTTGAAACAGCAGTACTGGATGCTTAGAAAAGTCAGTCTGAGTCTGAGTAAGAGCTGAATCACTACTGACTTCTTGATTATTTCACAAAGGCTGGGTGTAAGTCTGGCCCTCAGGGGCACCTACCTTCTATTGTTAATGAGTCAGAGACTAAGGTTTGAGGTCTGGGAAGAGGGAGAGTTTTACACCTAGTAATAGACACTCTGCTGTGGTCTCTGATTTACATTGCAGAGGGCTTTGTCTGTGGGTATTGGGTTTGCAGGCCAGGTTGGCAAAGGAAAATGAAGAAGTTGTCTGCCCATCATGGGTCATGATCCACATTTTCTGCCACTGGAAATGCCAGTGGAAGATTTGTAAATATTGAATGCACACTAAGCCAACTTCATGGGTGGGAGAAACTCTGGGTAATGGGTACTTGAAACATTTCCTTAGAAATCTTGATTTTCTAAAACTGGCTGAATCTAGGGACAAAACTAGTTTTGCAGTCCTGGGAATAGCAGCCAGCTTGCCTTTGCATGCACTAGTTCTGGTCTATGCCTGGGGGTGGGGCTTCAACATTATTCCTTGTAAGTTTTATTTTTGGTATACAATGCCAATACTGATCAGAGGTGAACATGTTCATGCACTTATGGCAAGATTTCTAAACCAGTGCTTTGTAGAAAACCCTAAGGTTAACACATCAGTGGTTATTTCCTACTCCAAACTAATTATTCATGCATCCATGAGGTCATTCATCCTCCCACACACTTAGTGAATGCCTTTTGTTTGTCGGAACCTATCAGGTGCTGGGGAAGGATACAAAGCTGGTTTAAAAGGAAGAGGTAGAGGCATGATTTGAAGGGAACTTGACAAGTAGCAGAGTCAGCGTCTTCCTTGGTGAAGAAGGACAAGGGAAGATAAAGAGATCTTTTGAACATGTAGAACAAAGTAACCCTTGAATATTTAGTAGATCAGACCAACCTGTGGTCAGAACACATATAGCAGTGATATGAACAATCAGAATGTCCACTGCTAAAAGGAATTAAGATCTGAACTTTGAAGGGAGACCATGGTCTCCTTCTGGGAGTGCATGTTGCTGCCATCCTTTATCAATGACCCTAGTGACATGGATTGCTATAAGGATGAACTTGAATGAACTCTTCTACCCATGTTACTAGAGAGACTCTGGTCTATGATGTATCTCGCTGTTTTGATTAGAGTAGGTAATTCCAAGCCTGTAGAATTCAGTCCTGTGAGACCAGGTAACTTACTTGTCTTTGTCTTAATGACAAGCGCTGATCCTAGAATGGGGGATACCCATAATCACACTTGACTACTAGACTGGAAGTTTCTTGAGGTCAGTGGCATTTTTCCATCTTATATCCCCAGAACATAGCAGATGCTGGTAAATATAAGAAAAATATAAAGTTTGGATGAGACAGTGCAGAAGGGGTGAGTAGAAACCCATTACTCTGACTTGAGAAACTCCTCTAATCCATCTCTGCTCTTACTGAGTTAGGGGTAAATCTCGAATCAACCATCCCTCTCCTCTATCACCACCCCTACATAAAGGCTGAGTGCACAGCTGTCATTCAATTTTCTGCTTCTGTAACATTTTGTATATTGTTGTCTATAAGCAAAAATACTAGCTGAAGGAGGTTAAGAGTCTTGGAAGGAGGTCAGTTTGGCAAATTCTAACCCCTTTGGTTGAAAGCATCTGCATCAGCCAGTGTCTCTCCAGAAAAAAAATGAAACCTATATAGAATGATTGAATGGTGGACATTTAATAAGGGAAATAAGCTACAAAGTTTTTTAATAAAAATTGAGAGAGCACTAGGGAAGGCAAGGCAGTCCCAAGATTAACCCAAGATTAATCATTGCTGAATGACACCTCCTTTTGTGAGGGTTCTAGGAACAAAGGTATTACCTGAGCCCCAAAGCCTGAATTACCTACCTTTTGGAAGCTGATTTCTAGGGGGAGTCCAACGGGGGTGGTGTTCTGGATGTGGGAAGACTTGGCCCCTAGTAGGGGAGATATGTGGAAATTTGGCTTCTTCTCCTCCTATTCTCCAATCTCCTGCTTGTGTTTCTAATTGGTCAAACCAAGCAAGAAGCAGTGGGGAACCTTGGTGGTTTGCAGAGGTCATCTCCCTTTGAATACATAGAAGAGCAGGATACTGGTGGAGTCGGGAGAGCAAATAGGCAAAATGACCAGTACAGCATCTATCTATCCATCCATCACCTTCCCCAACACACCCACTGACTGACTCTCATTTATGGTGTGGATTTGATAGAATATGGGTACACTCCCCTTGAATAAATGGTGGCCCTCTGGGAGGGTGGTTGTGCTGAACCACTTGTCTGTTTCTTCCATGATAGGCCTTTCTTAGAAAATAATCAGCCACTAAGCCCCCAAACTAGCCTGACACTTGAGACTGAAATTGACATGGGGGAACACCTTTTAGGCAGCTCCTCATTATAGAAACACTTGACTGGTACGGGCACAGGCCGGGTGCCCTGTGCTGCCCTGTCTCTGCTGCTTCTTTTGCCCTCTAGTTGGGCAGGTGAGCAGGAGGGAGAAGAGAGGCCTGTGCAATCTTGGGCTGAAGCTCAGATTCACAGGTCTTTGGAGACCCAGTTGTTAGGGAATGAGGCCAAGCAGATGTACAAGAGAGAAATGGAGGAAACTGAGAGGTTCACCCAAATTTTTGGTCTATTTTGCTGTGTGGCAAATACATCACAGACATGCATTGTTACAAACGACCATCAAAGATGGACCATTTCTACAATGGTGCTTCCATATTATTATAATGAAACAGTTCTATATGAGTGTACCATTTTTTAAGCCTTTTATTCAGTATTTTTAATGTATTAATACCTTTTCCGACAGGCCATTTACGTGTCTCATAGGCTTCCAGGGGGCCAGTCTCCTGGTTGGTGCCGTATTTTGTGTGGAGGTTCTGTGATCACATAAGTAGTCAAAAGCTCTATGCCAGTTAGGGTTTGCTCAAGGAAGCAGAACCACCATGACTGATGTGGTACTGAAGGGAATTTCTACAGGGATTATGTTTTGCACATTTGTGGAAGCTGGTGAAGAAGTCTGTGGGAGTTTATTGCCTTGTCTGTTGATGGGCCTGAAGTCACTGCAGGCCAACAGGGCCAGCAGTCAGAAGAGAAAGGATTGGCTATGAAGTGGCCGTACGAACTGGGACACAACTGCATGAAGCCCATGAAGATCTTGGAGCCCGTGTGTGTCCCTCGGGGTCTTAGTCCCCTGCTGTAACAAAACACGGAAACAACAGAAATTCTGTTCTTTGTTTCCAGATTCTGGGAAGCTCAAGATCAAGGTGCCAGCCATTTGATGTCTGGTGAGGACTTGTTTTCTGCTTTGTGGATGATGCCTTTTAGCTGTGTCCTCACATGGTGGAAGGGACAAACATGCTCCCTCCTGTCTCTTTTATAAGGTTACTAATCCCATTCATGGGAATGTGATCATTTCCCAAAGGCCCCTACTCATAATCCCCATTAAGTTTGAACGTAAGAATTTAGGGGATACCAGAATGCAGACCCTGGATTCACCATGTTGACAGAGCAGAAGCAGAGCTGAACGCAGGCCTGGCCCAGGATGCAGAGAATCTGCTGGAAGAGATGGAGCTACAGACCCAGCTCTGTTCTTTTCCAGCAAGATGGGCAGTGGAGCAGTGCAGTGAGCCCAAGCTGAAATGGGGTGGAGGGCCCTGTGCCTTCTTCCCAGGGCGATGGAGCCTTTCACCTCCACCTCCCAGATCCCACTCCAAAGTCTTTTGTGGCAAACTCCAACCTGGAACCATACAGGAAAGAGAATTCTGAGAATCCCAGTTATCGCTTAGCTAAGTTGACATAGGTCAAAGCCAGCACATGTTGCAAGAGGACTCTGAAAATAAATGGGTGGAGGAGAGATACCTGTTTGGATGCAGAAATGAGCCTCCCTCACAGGTAAGAGAAGATGCTGTGTCTCTCACTTCTTGGGGAGTGGCAGCGAGGAAGCTGGTAGGCTCATCTCGGGATGGCTCCCACACCAGGGGAAGCCAGGAGATGTGAAGTTCTTGGAGACCTGGGTGAGTCCTAGCTGGCTGGACTCTGCCAAGGATTTGCATCTCCAGGAGGCATTTCTCTCAGGCTTAGGGAAAGTGGACCCTCTTTGGACCACCCTATCCCTGCCCTCCCAGGCAGATATAATCACACCTCCCCGACAAGGGTGTTGTGAGGATTTGTTAGTCACTGCTGGGGAAAGGGCTTTGAAGGTGAAGAGTGCATCGTCAATGCTGTCATGATTGCACACAGATGCCTGAATCCAGACTGGCAGGCACTTTGCTGACTAATAGTAGAATTTGTTGGAATTGGTGGTGACCTTTTCTCCCCATTACATTTCTAAATATTTTGGTTGTCAATTGTAAACAAGCCCATTCCAAAACAAAAATCAGACTTACAGTTGGTGCTTATAAAATTGTCCTTGTTCCAAGGAGCATTTCCAGTTCCCTTGTTTCTCTCTCCGTTCCCTTCTGTAAGGGATGGCAAAATGAGGTTTACTTAGCTGTCTGCTTTCCCCTGGAGAAGAGCCTGGGGAGAACTGAACACACCCTTTCGACCTGTTTACTTTCAGGCTCATTTCTGACCAGATGGACAGGATGCCAAAACTTTTGGTCTATTTTGCTGTGTGGCAAATACATCAGACATGCATTGTTACAAATGACCGTCAAAGATGGACCATGTATACAATGGTACTTCTGTATTGTTATAATGAAACGGTTCTATACAAGTGTACCATTTTTAAAGTCTTTTATTCAGTATTTTTAGTGTACCTTTTCTGTGTTTATATATGTTCTGATATACAAATGCTTACCATTGTGTTACAATTGCCTTCGTACCCAGAGCAGTAACATGCTTAGCTGTTGGTTGTGTGGGAGTGATAGCCTATGCCATATGGACTAGGTGTGTGGGAGGCTGTACCAGCTAGGTCTGTGCAAGTGTGCTCTATGATGTTGGCACAGTGATGAAATCACCTAGTGATACATTTCTCAGAATGTTTCCCTGTCATTAAGCAATGCATAAATGTTGTCAAACATTTGCATTCTTTTTGCATTTTTAATAATAAGAGAGAATCAGTCTTTTCTACTATACTTTTGGCATCACATAGTCAGTGCTGTTGTTCGTGTTTCTGTCTTTCTGAACCTCCATCTCTCTTTCTTGTCCCAGTTGCTTCCATAACTTTGAACAAGAACAATAGGTTGTAACACATAGCCTCTCTCCCACCACCTCCTTAGAGGAAGACTTTTAATTTTCTGAAATCTTCTCTATAGGTTAAGCGAACATGAAAAGAAGAAAAGAGGAAGACAAATATATTAAGTAGCGAGAGATGCCCAGTTGAGATATAATATATATAATATTATATATATCACTGCACTGCTCCACTACCCATCTTGCTGGAAGAGAACAGATATACAGATATGTATATATAGTATTACATATGCATGTAATATATATAGTATATAGTATATATACACACACATACAAAGCTGAGCCAAAAAGGGAGCAGGGAGCAGGCATGAAAGGCATTTGGGAGAGTGTGAGGGCCAAACAGAGAGGAATAAATTGATTTTGTGGGGTAGCCCCTGCTAGGTGTAGCAGAGAGAAGGAGTGTGAAGGTTATGATAGAGTTGTCATGACAAAATGCCACAGATTTGATTAAACAACAGAAATTTATATTTTGTTGTCTGGAAAATGCATCTACAAGTTGGAAGTCCAAGATAAGATGTTGTCAGGTTTCTCCTGAGGCCTATCCCCTTGGCTTTCAGGCCTACCCCCACCCCTACCCCCCATGGCCTTTTCCCTTTGTAAGTGCATTCCTGGTGTCTCTTCTTACAAAGACAAAGCCATGTTGAATTAGCACCCAACCTTAATAACCCTTATGACCTCATCTGACCTTGATCACATCTTTAAAGGCCCTATCTTCAAATCACATTGGAAGTTAGGGTTTCAACAACATTAGGCTGACACAATTCAGTCCATAACAGGAATTATATAGGTGTTTTATATAGTATGAAACAAACTTGGCGTCTTCGAAAAAGAATAAGAAAAGATTTAAATTGCTTTCAATTATATTTATATTTTCTGTTGAATTGCTTTAACTTCGTACAGTACTTCACCAAGGCTGGGTCACAGAGGCCCTGGTTTTATACATGTGACATACAGATTTAGGCAACTCTCTGTTACCTAATTCCAAAGAATTAGAATGTATTGTAATAAAACGAACTCCATAAGAAAATCAGAAGAATCAACTCAAACATATAAGCAAAAAAAGAACAAGTGATCCTATCACAGGCTGGGCAAGGGATTTGAAGAGAAACTTCTCTGAAGAAGACAGACGCACGGCCTACAGACATATGAAAAAATACTCATCATCTTTAATCATCAGAGAAATGCAAATCAAAACTACGTTGAAATATCATCTAACTCCAGTAAGATTAGCCTATATCACAAAATCCCAAGACCAGAGATGTTGGCGTGGATGTGGAGAAAAGGGAACACACACTTCTACACTGCTGGTGGGAATGCAAATTAATACATTCCTTTTGGAAAGATGTATGGAGAACACTTAGAGATATAAAAATAGATCTGCCATTCAATCCTATAATTCCTCTACTAGGCATATACCCAGAAGACCAAAAATCACACAATAACAAAGATATTTGTACCAGAATGTTTATTGCAGCCCTGTTCATAATTGCTAAATCATGGAAAAAACCCAAGTGCCCATCGATCCACGAATGAATTAATAAATTGTGGTATATGTACACCATGGAATATTATGCAGCCTCAAAGAAAGATGGAGACTTTACCTCTTTCATGTTTACGTGCATGGAGCTGGAACATATTCTTCTTAGTAAAGTATCTCAAGAATGGAAGAAAAAGTATCCAATGTACTCAGCCCTACTATGAAACTAATTTATGACTTTCATATTAAAGCTATAACCCAGTTACAACCTAAGAATAGGGGGAAGGGGAAAAGGGAGGGGAGGGAGGGGGGAGGTGGGCAGAGGGAGGGAGATTGGTGGGATTACACCTGCGGTGCATCTTACAAGGGTATATGTGAAACTTAGTAAATGTGGAATGTAAATGTCTTAGCACAATAACTAAGAAAATGCCAGGAAGGCTATTTTAACCAGAGTGATGAAAATGTGTCAAAAGGTCTATGAAACTAGTGTATGGTGCCCCATGATCACATTAATGTACACAGCTATGATTTAATAAAAATAAAAAAAGAAAGAAAATCAGAAGAAGCATAACTTCTTCTTGTAATTTGAAAGACCTCTTGGGAATTATTCACCCCCCAATGTGAAAATTACATGTATGAAAAAAAATCTAAATATGGTTTTGTTGTTGAGAAAACCGGTACCACACAAGGTATTTCTTTTTTTATGAGTATAAATAAGTTTTGATAACCACATGCAGCTCTTTGTAGTTATAACAAAGATTTTCTTTTGCTATTAAGAAAAAGAATTATAGCTTCAAGTCTGCTAGTTTCATTTTTGATGATCATCTAAATGAAACCTGTCATTTAGTGACTGCCATTTGGAAGTATCAATAACTGTTTGAAAATAAGCAAACCACAATCTGGATGGAAAAAAAGCCTGTCCTCCAATATCGTGGTCTGCTTCTCTGATTACTGCTGGGAGCTGTTGCAGATTTACATAATGGCCCCTTATCCAGTTCTGGGTGCAGAGGCTGTGAAGTCTGGAGCACATTTTGTCAAGGGCAGACACATGTTGTGTATCAAACACACGGTACTTGTCAAGATGCATTTCTGAAGTACTGGGGGCCTCACATCCTCAATGAGATGTTTTGAGAGCATCAAAAAGTGCACAAGTCACTTTCTGTGAAAAGGAGGGTGAAAGCAGGTCTGTGAAGGTTGGACACCTGTGAGATACTGCATCATCTTGAGGTGGTTATTTGCAGGGTCAGATCATCTTGCTGAGGAATGGCACAGAGCAAATATGTTAGAGTGAGAGAGAGAGAGAGAGAGAGAAAGTTCTGTACTGAGCATAAATGGAAGGAGATATGAATCTTGTACCTATCCAGGGGCAATTTCTAGGCTACTCAAATCAATGCTATTATAAGGCTAATCTGGTGCCTACTAGTGCAGTAAGATAGTAGTGGGATATGGGTGCAATTGTGCAAATACCACAGGAGTCTGTCTACTTCTCCATTGGATAAGCCTTTTTAAAAGTCATTATTACTTATAATCCATTTGTACATGAAAGATGACAGTTCTTTACGGTTCGAACGATTTAAATCTGGGCCTTTAAAGCCATGCATGATTTATTTGCACAAAGAAATCATGTTTTCTTTGGAGCTTTTCAATGGAGGCATAATTACAGTGTTGCAAATACAGTGCTCTATTTAAGGGTCTGTCAGCATTTCCATAATAAACCTCTATTTTCAGGAGTCCAGAACATTTCCAGAGAGAGACACACACACACACACAGAGGGACCGAGAGAGAAAGAAATCCTTCTAAAGTATAAGCTTAATGGGTGCATACGAGGACTTTGAATCCAAAGCTGTAGATGTATTTGCAACCCCACATTTTTTTTCATTTGTGCGGTGGTTCCAGTCATGTGCCAGGCATCTCTGGACCCTGCCCAGTGGGGCTTCAGCTTTAAAGCAGGATCTTCCCGGGAAGCAGGCAGCGCGCTGGGTGGTTGGCCCGCTCCCTTTCCAGACCTGAGCCCATTGCCAAGTTGCATCTCATCTCAGCTTTAAGAAAAGAAAAAGAGAAATTTTTGCCCTTGCTGCTGCTTCTCCTCCTCCTCTTCTCGCTCTTTCTCTTTTTCTGGTTAACTTAGTAATATGCTAACTTGGATCTTAAATAATAATGGTATTAATAGCAATGTTAAGCATAATTTGAGTGTCCTGTATGTGCCTGGCACTTTACAAATATTTAATTTTTAAACCTTATGACAATTCTGCAGAGTAGAAATTGTTATCCTTGATTTTTCAGATGATGAAAACAGACTGAGAGAAGGTGACTTGCCTGACAAAGAACAGGAAAGCAAGACTCAGAATAACTAAGGGCAGACAGCTCCATGCTGGGCTCCACAATCTCAGAGCAATTGGAGTAGCTCATTCAGGGGGAGTGAGACTCAGAAAGGCAAGTGGGCTCAGGGAAGACCTGGGCTGGACCAGATATGGGTAAGGGGAACCAGCCAATCAGGAGAAAAAGCCTCGAAGGACATTTAGCAACTCCCAGAGTATGGTTTCGTGGGTTAGTGTGACTCTAGTTGAGCCCGGATAAAAATATCTGAAGTTGTTTGGAGGCTTGCGAGGTGACAAGCTACACTTTACATGGATTATCTCATTTATTTCCCAACTTTACCAAAGCAAGAGTGAGCTTTTATAGAGATTGGATAAGATGCCCGAGGTTATATAACCAGGAAATGGCGGAGTTTCAGGTCTGGAATCCTGGTTCTTGACCATCATGGCCTCGGGGGAGCCAGGCTCCCTCCTTTGGAGAGGTTCTGAGTGAATGAGACAGGAAGCTGAAGCGCAGCATCCTGCTGCCTTATGTGGGAGATCCTGTCTCGGAATTGCTGATGGACCTTTTCCAAGCGTCTGTGTGCTGGCATCCGGCAGGGAAAAGGTAATATACACCCCTCTGGCACAGGGAGGACCAAGGACAAGCCATGCAGGGAAGAGACCACCCTCCACTCTGTGTTCTCAGCCAGCCATGGGGAGACTGTTCTGTAAACTCCTGATCCCTTGTGGGTGGTGTGATTTAATTCTTTTTCCTTCTCTTTTCTGGGACTGCTTTTGGGTTGCTAGTTCCAGCTGAGACTACAAGTGGTAACTCACAGCCCAGGGAGAGGCAAGAAAGGAGGGAAGGATTTTTCACTAAGAAAATTTTCTTCCTCTTCTTGAAGCAAAATCAGGTAACTCTATGGGGCATGTTGCTTCCTGAAGTAACAACCTCCTACTGCTCAGTGCTGGGGTTGAGGCTTAAAGTGTTGAGGGAGGGATTCAAATTGCTTTTAGAAAGTGGAATAGATTTATGGAAATGACTCTTGGAGTTATTCAGCAAATTCTGTTCAGCAGGTATTTACTGAGGTTCCTCTAAGGGGTCTGTGTTGGGGGTTATTCTCCATAAGGGAAGGTGGCTTGAATGACATGGAAAATCTGACTTGAGTTAGTGTTGGAGGGAAAATGGTGGCGAGGCTGCTTGGGGTCACCAGAGCTTAAATGCTAATTTGAGAGATCACTGCACTAACGGTACTGGGAGTAGACAGGAGTGCTCTTCATCCAGCCAGTGTTTACTGAGCATCTATTATATGCTCAATATGGGCATGGAGATAGGAGCTGGGAGACCATTGGTGAGCCAGACAGATGTGGTACCTGTCTTCATGGAATGTAAAGTCTATTTGGGGAGAGAGACATGAAACATAATCACACTAACAATTACATAAGTATTAAATAACTATAACTGTGATAAGTTCTTGAGAGGAAAATATGAGGGTCTCTGAGCATAGATTACCAGAAGGACTAAGCCATTATAATGTATTCAGCTGCAAGTAACAGAAAGCCCAATCAACAGTAGCTTACATAAATAGCACGAATAGTTTTTTCTTTCTTTCTCTCTTTTTTTTTTTTTTTTTTTAACAGCAGTATATATCAAGTATCCATGCTCTTTCTGGGCCCCTCCCCTGTCATCTTCAAAATACTGACTTTTCACCCTTAGGCTTGTGGCCTCATGATGACAGAAGAGCTGCTGCAGCCCCGCTTTTAAAGACAGGAAGCTCAGGAAAAAGCACAGGGAAGAGGCTGTGCCAGAGAGCTCTTGGCTCTAACATGATGGTGTTACATCAGCGGCAACATTTCTCTCCCAGAAACCTTTCAGCAGACTTCCTGTTACCTTTCATCTTTAAAATGAAGACTGCAGAAAAGACAAACAAGTCAGTAGTGATAACATGCACAATAAGTAACATTTGCAGAAGGCCTTATCAGCCTTATTCACGTGTCTTAAGTCTTTTGATTGTTACTTACATCAATCCTGTGAGGAAGACAGAGCAGTTTCTCAGATGAAGACATTGAACACATAGTCAGCCCCCCCCCCTTTGGCCCGAGGTCTTGAGGTCATTTCTGAGTGCTTGCACTTTCAGGTGTCTGCTGGGTTTGGAAGAGTGGGACATGCAGGCATGTGAGGGTTTGCAAAAGGGATAGGTTTGCCTTCTGAGATGTCTATTTGGGGACCCAAAATTTAAACAGTGTCTCTCTGATGTAGTGTCTTCCTATGGCCATCCCTGGGGTTCAAAGTCATGTGGTGGGCAAGCAGGCCAGCCTAGAAGAAAAAATGCTCTTCTTATAGTAAAGCCATAATCTCACAGAGAAGCCTTTGGGGGCATTATGTGCCAGGATATACAAACAGGTATAGAAAATAGCGTCTGCTGATGGAACTATGACCTCATTTCCAGAGGACTTTGGAAATGTTATTTTAAATATAACCCTCCCCAACCACTGGCACTCAACCCAGGCAAAAGGCAGTGTGTTTAATATCTATGATAAATGAATGAATATTAAAAGCACAGGTTCTCATGCTATTTTAAAGGCAGCCTTCTAATCACATGTGACACTCCAGTCAGCTCCTCCCACCCAGCTTCCAGCATGCCTGTGTGCCTGTCACAGCAGGGGTGATGTCCTGGGATTATTCCGCTCTCCCCACCTCCTCTCCTGCCTTTTGGATCTGGACTTTGAGGTTGTCTGTTGCCTGTTGCTGGGCTGGTAGAAGGTAGAGACAGACCTGCTGGCTTGGGACCATTGCCTGGCGACGCACCAGCTCGAGGCTCTGCATCTTAGAGTTACGCCAGTGGAAACAAGAGTCATGTACCCTTTGCTGGAGAACGTGTAAAGTTGACACCGTTTACCAGATGTTCCAGTGTTTTATGAGCTTTATGAGGCCTTCTGTTAAGTAACACTTACTTTAAAAAAGTAAAGCTTGCCTGCTCTGAGTGGAAAGTTTTTGTCTTTTGTTTTTTTAAAAAATCTTTTGGGTGAACTCTGCAGCACCTGTTTGCACAGCAGAACTCTGGCCTGCGAGGGGCCGCTGTGGTGAGTGACGGGCAGGGGAGAGTATGTGGCAAGCCACCTGGTACAGATTTTAAAAGGCCAGAGACCAGAGGCCCAGGCTCACGAATGCAGAAACACACACACAAACAGGGACCCAGATGTGCTCCCCTCTCTTTAATGCAAGTAATATGCTCCTGAAATGCTGGGTATGAATGATGTGTTTTTTGCAGCCCCCAAATAGGATATTCCTTCCTTATGCGAGAAATTGTTTTAGAAACAAAAAATTACCATCTAATTCATCTGTATTGTGCATCTGAATTTACAAAAGATAGATTTGATTAAAACGACATTCATTTTCATTGAACGCTGTAAGGTGTAGCACATTAGGAAGGACACATTTATCGTATCTGGAGTCTTGAAGATGTCATTCAAGGCGAGTAGCATGAAGAGGTCAGCGCACAGGGCCAACCTGTTCAGGTGAAGTGTGGGAAAATCAAGATCTTAAAAAGCTGATGAGATAAAGAGACGAAGGAAGCAGCTGTTCTGTGGGCCCAGAGAGAACTTAGGTCCAGTCAGGTTGGGACGAGGTTTGGGTGGTAGGGAGTGGAGCCAGAATTGGCTTGTGGAATTTTAACTCCAGGCAAGTTAACTCTGTGCGTGCCTCAGGGGGGCCCAGGTCCCTTAAGCCTCTGTAAGCATAGCAAGCCGTTTTAAACTCATACTGAGTTCACTTTATGTGCTTGATGTAGGATATGTTTATTTCTAAATATCATCCTACAGCTGGAAGCAACCTGGTTTGGTACCATCCTGACCAAATCACTTCCACTCAGAGAATCAAGTGGAAGTGATAGGCTGGGTCAATGTCCACACAGGACCCCCTTCACCTTATCCAATTTAGTGTTGGGAGGAGGAAGATCCTCTGAGGTGGCTCTGTTTGCTCCACAAGTATATTTTGAGCAGAACTCAATACCAATGTTAGGTTAAGTTGATAAACCTAACATTATTTGACAATGAGGGCATTCTTGGTGGTTTAGAGATTGTTGGCCCAGCAGTCAACCAACAATCTTTGAAATTCTAGCAGTGCGTCAGCATCTCTGGGTCAGAGGTCTCCTGACGCCTTCCTCAACGGCATATGTGCATCTCCATCTTGTCTCCACCAGTTGTCAAAATCTGTGCCTTACATGGGAGCGGGGCTTTTATCACGCTCCACCACGTGAGGAGAAAGCAGACAGGAGTTAAGTGTGGAAGGAGGCACAGAGGTAACACTGGTTGCTTGGCATGGGAGTGCTGAAGAGGGGGAGGTGGGACACAGACAGATCGTATAGAAGACAAAGGTTTTACTACACTAAAAAAAAAACAATGTACATTCTACACTATTTATGTAGAAAGTGTATATATGTTCACGCATATGAAGAGGTGGATAAAAGTATGGTCACTAAAATGTCAGTGGTGATTAACAAGTCGGTGGGTTTCAGGTTAGTTTTCATGTCATATTTTCTAAGTTTGAATTTTTGCAGTGTTTGTTATTCTAAAAGCATAAATCAGTAAAGCTACTTTACAGGCAAAAATAAAAACAGCAATAATAACATGCAGACAGCTCCTGTATTTCAGAGCTTGGGGTGTCTCTCCTCTCCTCTCCCCATAGAGCTCTGGATGCTTACTGGACATGTGGTCTCCAGAAGAAATGGAAGAGGATGAAGGACATGAACCATTGACCCCATGCTTAGGGCTGTGATGTCTGTCTCGAAAACCAGGAGGACGTCTCAGCAGGGCATAAATACCATCCTTGAGGAAGCTGAGTTTGCAGATGTCCCTCTGGGCAGAAGAAGGCTTCGTCTACACTCCTCACCTCACATTTCACTTTCCAACAGATAGCCACCAAGAACGCCCTTGTTGTCAAATAATGCTAGGTTTATCAACTTGCTGCAGCAAGGGAGAACATGCCCCAAGGAACTATTCCAGAAAGCTGGAATGAGGGTGAGGGCTCTTTATAAGGTTTGGACTCATGCTAGATGATTATAAGGTGGGACTATGGAAAACACGGACCTGCTGTGGGTCTCCTGCCAAGTGAGGGCAGTTTGGTAATTTGGTTTCTGAGCAGCCTCTGAGGCCAGAAGGAGGCAAAACTGGGGAGGTCATTGGCAAGGTTATCACTAAAAAGAAGTGGAGTGGTTAGGGTTGCCTTGGGGAAAACATTGATTGTGGCTGGCTTTGCTTTGGGCCTTTGTTGAGTCTTTTAAGGATGCCTCAGTCTGATGATCAGCAGGGCTGATTTCCTCGTGTTCACTCCCTGGGTCTAGGGCTAGCTGTCATTTGTGGAGACGGTACTCAGTGGTGGGCTGATGGAGCCTGCTGTGCCCACAGGCCTGGCTCAGGGGAGTCAGTATGGAGGGCATGGTGCTTTAGTTACCATCCAGGATGTCATCCTTCATGGTATTGTCCAGGCATTGGAAGCCTGTGGGCTTGTGGGGAAAATTTTTCATCAAGTCCCATGGGTCGCCTCTTTCCGTTGACACAGAGGCTTTTGAAGATAGATGCTTATCAGGCCAACTAAAGATTCCTACAGGCCTTCTGAAAGGCCTTTGAGGACCTTCCTTGCAGACAATGGGCAAATCTGGATTGTAGAGCTTTAAGGTCCAGCCTCAGAAATCCTACCTCACTTTCTCTCATTCACTTCTTTCTCCCCATACCTCTGTTTTCTCTTCTGTGAAGAGGGGAAAATTACACCAACTTCTTCTCTAAGTAAGGCCAGGACAACTTTGGGCTGAACCCAAATTGTGTTCTCCAAGAACATGTAACTTAGAAGAGAAAGATGATACAGAAATGTGTGGAAGTCCTAAGGAGAAGTGAGCTCCCACTCCACGACCAGAACAGTGGCCTCACCAATGATGGTGCCCACCTGCCTGATGTCACCTACCCGCCTGATGCCCTCGAAGAATGACAACAGTGGCTGCCTTTCCCTTTTCCTTTTCTTCCCTTTCCTTGCTTACCCCAAATAACAGCTCTCCAGGCAGGCACTTCTGAACCCATTCCCCTCATCTCAGATGTGCCTCTTTTCCCTCCTGTTCCTGTGGGACGCCCACCTCAATCTGCCTGGCCTCTTTGTCCAAGAGGGGAGGTGGAGGGCTCAGAATGGAAGATTTCTGAGTCTTGGGGGATTCAGGCCATGAGGCCACCTCTGTGGCTGCCAAAGTGACAGAGGTGGCCTCTGCCTTGTAGTCTGCTCATGGGACCTGGCTGTCACTCATGGGCTGTTAGTCCTCACTGCATCTGCATCTGTGTGCACGGAAAACAACAGCCGTGTCAACAGCAAAAGCAGCAACTACACATGCCAAACATCCCCTTCTCTCTGGGCTGGTGGTGGCAGATACAGGAGGGCGGATGCATTCCTGTGATGTTAGCATAAGAGGAGCCGTGGCTATTTGGGGCCAGTCCCCGGTGAACACTTGGAGAGTGCCTCAGAACTGCAGAGGAAGCCCACGTTGACTTTATTGGGTGACTTCAGCACTGCCAAATATTTGTAGTGTAAAGAAATCATAAAATGTGCTGGTGGTCTGGTAGCTGGATGAGGTACACGCTGCACATTTTTGAGATGACTTTGTGATTTGGTGACAGTCCTGTTTGATCCCCTCACCTACAAATAAGTTAGGTTCTGCCAAAGAAATAAATTAAATGTTGATGTCCCTGAACCCACTTCCCCTGCTGGTCCCTTCCCCCTCTTATCTGTAGAAACCAGGAAATTTTTTGCCCCTAGGTGCGATTTGTATTTAATTATCACAGTTCAGATTTTCTCTCCTGTACTGGAGGCTGCACCCACTTCTCTCCCAGCCTGCTCTGGAGTGACATGGTTCCCTGTTAACAATTATCTCCGCCGCTTGTGTAGTTTGTGGTATGTGTGGTAGAAGGCTGATCAGTTTGCTTTCATTAAGCTTCAAAGGAGAGCCTGAGCCTCCATCTTATCTCCAGTTTGCTCCTAATTCTTTTTCCTCGGTCCCTGGGTCCCTGCTGTAGGTGGGAAATGAAGCCTGTGGTCTCAGAGGCAGGGTGGGACCCTCGTGGTCTGGGCCAGCCTTGCCTTATGAATGAGTTTCTCTGAACTTCCTCCAAGGGAACTCCTTTCCACTGTTCTCCAATTTCCACAGGGAGCTAATTGCCAATGACCTTTTAAAAAGATCCCCTTGGGTGTTTCTCATGGCAGGAAGAAGGAATGGTGAGGAGGGAACCTGGGGGAGGGGGGGTCACTGGTGACCCCACGTCTGAGAGCTCCCAGCAGGAGGCCTGTTCCAGTGGGCCCCATGGAAAGCCACTTGGCCCTAAATGAGGCCTGTTCAAAATAGGCCCCCCACACTTTTGTAGAATTTTCCTTCTAAAACTAACATGGGGGCCACAGCGGCAGCTTTTTGTCTCAAGTAATCACCAATGGATTTTTTTTTTTCTTAACATCCAGCCACCAGCTTCTGTTCAACCTCAGAAGGAACATTTGTAACCATGCATTCTTTATGTGGTCTTCGATTAATAAACAGGAACCCACCTTTCTAGGCCGATGGGGAAACAATTTTTTTTTCTGTTTGCTGCTCCTGTGTGTAGGGTCCATGAATGGGGGCTTTGAGAACTTTCCTTTCGTGGCCAGATATCAAAGTGCTGCTCACACATACAGATTGACCGCCTCAAGGTGTGGCCCTGAGCCCTCGCCCGTGTGGCCGCCCACTGCGCTTCCATGCTGGCCGCCTGGTCGGGCCCCAGGGCCAGACTTGTGATGACCCAGTTTTCTTCCCTGGGATGAACGCCGACCCACCAGGCAGAAGGGGAAGACCGCCAGCAGCCATTCTGCCCCGAGTCCTACAGTAACTGTGTTTCTGTTTACTTGTCCGCTCTCCTTCTGGTGGCGCTCCTCCCCATTCACATCCTTCTGTCTGGGCAAGGAAAGTCCATTTTCAAAGGCTTTCTGGCCTCCTGCCCTTGCCTTTCTCTACGCCCCCCTTCTCTGCCCTGCTTCCTTCCCTCCTTTTCTCTGTTGTCCCTGGATACTGTGTCCCAACTCTCCCACATCACAGGTGGGCTCTCCTGAAGTCTCCCTCCTTGTGCTGCCTCAAGCACTAAGCTGCAACCATTTTGCTGCGGCTTCTGGGAAGGACAACAGGCAGTATCAGCCTGGGGATAAAGATCACAGACAGGTCCCTGCTGGCAGGGCGGGGTGTGTAGGGCTTGTCTACAAGCCTACAAAGTTGCAGGCAGAAAGACACATGGTCAGAGCATCGCGAGTGTGGATCACGTTCTGTCCCTCAGTGCCCTGGGGGGCTCTTCTGTCTGGGAGAGGCATCTCCTGATCTTCAGCTTCCATGTGAATGATACCGGGAACTAGTTTCAGAGTGTCCACGGCAGCTGGACAGGAGAGGGGTGAAGAGCAGGGGGTACCTGTCCTGTTCTCTCCCCCCTCCTCCCAGTCTCCTCTGACCCTGGTGCTGCCCTCTCACTCTATAGGTACCTGTCAGGAACGTGGAGGTGTGGTCACCTGTGGTAAACTCTTGACAGGTTCCAAGTAACACTGCTCTGCCATAATCTTTGAGAGCTTCTCAGGAAAGGGCTTTGCAGAGAGGGGTGAGAGACATGAGAATCTCAGCATTGGGGGCCATATTCACTGTGATATACAGTGTTTGTCCCAGGCGAGGCAGCCCAGGGGACACTTAGTATGACATTCTGTGACTGGAGTCTAATGGAGCCCTTTGGGTCTCCTGTCCACTTGTGTGCAGGCAGAGAGGGAGTATGGATTTGATCTTCATGGGGAAGAGCTGCTGAGTGACCTTGGGAAGATGGCAGGACTGGTACTTAGCTCTCACTGTCTACCCTAGAGCAAAACTCAAATGCCCAGAACATGCCAGCAGGGGTGTCCTTGTACCCACATTGCCAAGGGACACACTGAGGTTCCGGGTTGCAGAGTGACTTACATATTCATGGAGTGCTGGTGGCTCCCAGCTGTGCTATCCAAGCTGTCCCCCTGTGGATCTCATGCCTCTGGAGAGGAAGAGGGAGAAACATGATGGCCCGCGGTGCTGGGGGTGGTTCTCAGCGGTCTGGTGGATGTCCGAGGTGTCACCTGCCTGATTGTTACCTAATTCCCAGCCCTCTTTGCACAGTGGACAGTGCCAATGGGCAACGAGGAGGGAACAAAGGGAGTGCATGCTCTGACGACAGCAATGCCACTGAGAACAGGGGAGATGGGAGATGCTCTCTGTTTCCACCTTCCCTGATGACAGGTCCCGGGGGGCACCCCAGGCCTGGGCTTGGCTTGGGCCTAATGGTGCGTCCTAAACCACCCCTCTCCTGCTCTTGGGCATTGCCAACATTCTTGGGAAGCTAGAAGACCTCCTTTCTTTCCCCTGATTTGAAGAAAACAATTGGTCCATGAAGATGTGTCTAGGCCATAGGACGGTTTTGGGGTTTCACTGACAAGGGCCCTTCACATAGATCACAAAGCTGAGCTCCCAAAGAGCCGGAAAGGGAGAGTCAGTAATGAGAGGCTTGCAGGAAGTTAGACTAGGGCCAAGAATGCAGGAGGGTTGACAGCCCTCCAGTTCTGTCTGTAGCCTCTCAGCTTTGCAATACTTCTGTGGTGCTGAAGCAGGTGCTGCGGGTGGGGGGCAGCCGAGGGCTGTGGCTTTTTATGAGGGGCATTATCACAAGAAGAGTAGCTCTGGATGTCTCTTTATTATCTCCAGAGCTGAAACACTCCCTGCAGTAAAGACTTGAGCAAGTCCCTCTTGCCAAAAGGGCAGTCAAAAATCCTGGAAGATGAGGCTGGTTCTGCTTTGCTGGCTGGAAGGAGGGCAGAGGTGTTGGTCTTTATTAAGTGTTGGCCTGTCCAGGATCCCAGGCTGGGCTCCATATGTAATTCAAAAGAGCAGCCTGACATCTATTGCAGCCTTGGTCAAACAGATATTTGTCTCTCAAAATATTCCTCTTGGAAAGGGGTCTCTACTAAATCTAGAAAACCCTGAATTCTATATCTCTCTCTTGGATGTGTACCATGCCCTTTTTCATGCTAAGGTCCTCAGAATTCCTATGGTGAGGAAGCCATTTAACTTTGTTCTCCTCAAAATGTTCCAGCATTAGTCAATCACAGAACCTAGTTTTCATGGTGCTCCATTTAGCAGTCCCTGGGAAACTCCCTTTGAGAAATGAAATACAGATAAAAAAGGCAGAAGTCAATAATTTTCTTCCCAAAGTGCAAGGGCTTAGGACAGGAGATTTTACACACGGAACATGAAGAATTGTACATTTGCTGTGTTTCTGGTTTGCTTTTTGTTACTGGGGAGTGAGTATACACCACTATTATCACTGATGTATAAATGTATGAGACACATTCCCTGCTCTTTTCTTGGGGAGGCCACAGATATGTATGTGCATGCACATACGTGTGCACACACACACACACATTCCAAGATAATCAGCCTTGAGAGAGAGGGAGAGGGAGGGATTTGTTAAAGTACATAGAATCACGGCAAGATAGGAGGAAATGCCTTTTAGGGTACTGTAGCACTGTAGGGTGACTGCTGTTAGCATATTATGTATTTTCAAATAGCTAGAAGGAGAGTATTGAATGTTCCCAACACAAAGAAATGGTAAACATCTGAGATGATACCTATGACAACTATCCCGATCTGATCACCACACATTATAGGCATCAAAACATCACTACGCATCCCATGAATGTGACGATTATTATTTATCAATTAAAAAATCAAATAAACAAAATTAAAAAAAAGCAGAGTGTGGGTTGCTGGGGCAGGCTGAGGGTGAAGTGGAGACAAGGGGAGGAGAGAGATGGGGGGGCTGGTGGGGGTAGGAGGAGTTGGGGGGCAGTGAGGAAGGAGTGAGAGACATGGAGGGCCCAGGTCCAGGAGCGAGGCTGCCTGGCCTGGCCTGTCTCCAGGCTCAGGCCCACTTTTGCCCTACCTCATTTGGTTCTTCCCATCTTGGGGGAGCAGAGCAGCCGGACCCTGACTGAGAATCCTGGCGAGGGTGGTGTGGGAGCAGCAGCAGCCTCTGGTCCCCATGTGGAGCCAGCCAGGGAAGGGTCAGGTGCCCCCTCCTCTGAGGACACTCCCTGCCTGCAGCAATGCTGGGGAGCTGCGGGGTCAGTGGAGGGGTCATCCTAATCTGTCAAGGTCCTGTTAGTCCCGTGCCTATGACGGGGGGCTGAGGGAATGCATCTCTGGGTGCTATTTGTCATTAGTGGCTGTCTTATGTTCTCAATCTTTCATCTTGGAGACCTCAGGCTAGGCTGGGGGAGTGGGACAGAGCCTAAGAGTGCCACACATGAGGGCTAGTGTGTGTCCCTGATCTGGGACATGTTTCTGTGTGCCTGACAAGGATGTGACACATGTGGGCATGCCCAGCCAGCAGGCAGCACCTGTTTAGGGACACAGCTGCAGCCACAGTGATGGGCATTCTTGGCTGCCTCACGGCTGCCCACAGCAGCTGCCTGGGTGTTTTCCCACGTTCCCAGTGTGACACTGATGCTGGGACGTCCTGGGGGTTGAAGGAAGAGCCACCTAGGGCCCCCTGGGCTCCTCAGTCAGCCAGGGTTTGCTCCATCACTGTCACACTCAGTGCCGTGGCCCACACAGGCTCGGTTTCAGGGAGCCGATTGACTACTCTGTTTTGGTGAACAGCCCAAGAGGCAGAAGCAAATTTCACAGCCAAGGGCTCAAAGTCAAATTTATTATAATTTATGAAAGCATATGCCAAGTTATAAAGAGGAGGTGGAGGTCAGGGGCAGAGGAAGGGGCAGGAGACAGAAGAAGTACTGAGTTGGAGAGGCCATTGCCGCCCAACCAGCTTCCATCTGGCGATGCATGTTAGGAGGGGGAAAGCTGTGGCTACATTAGGAAGGAAAAAAAAAAAAAAGGAGAAGTAGAAGAAGAATTTTTCAAAAAGGTTAAGAAAGAAAAGCAAGCCAAAAAATTACTTAAAGGCTTTCTGAAGGCCTCACAGCTCACGGTACTTGTTCCAAGTAATATAAGACACAGGGGAAGAGTTAGAGGAAACATATGACAACTAAGCATAATTCCACTTTATAATAATATTTTTTCTCATATAACTTCTTTAATCCAAAGACCTTAAAATACTTTACAAATTTGCAATAATTAAGCCTCATTGCATACATTTGGTAAGGAGTGGTGTTTGGCTCATTTTATATACACATATAAGTGAATTACAGCACAGAGTTTGAAAGAAAATGTTTCCAGAGGCCACCAATGAGAGTGGCCCGTCTGGGTCTCAGAGAAAACTGGGGCCCTAGCAGCAGGCATCCCCTGGGGCCAGCCCTGCCACACGCATCTCACCAGGCAGAGAGCAGAAGGGAAGAAACAGGTCACTAGGAGACCGGAAGGCTCTGCTCACTTAAAACAAACAGGCAGATCATAAAATTATATAATAGAAAATACACATTTTTAAGCATAAAATATCAAAATTAGAGTTTACTACAACTTGATTCCTTTTACCTCATTTTATTCTCGTTTTGCTTTTATAAGTAAGTGAAAAAGCAGCGATTCAAAGTGTGTGTGTGTTTTTTTTTTTCCCTCAGAATGAGAAAAAATCTGATGAGTGTCTTTTTGAGATGTACCACCTGTATGCAGGAGGACAGGACGGGTGGGGAGGGGGAAAGGCCGATGGACACAGGACAGTTGCCTTCTTCATTGTGGTGGAGAGCACCCTGGAAAATACTGATCTTCCTTTCACCTCAGAACAGCAGGAAGTGTGAGAGCTCTGTAGTGGCCCCGGACCAGTCTGGTGGGTGGCACAGTAACCCAGGCTGCAGTCCACGGCGGGGAGTGTGGACAGACTGGAGCCCATCCGGGGGCCACAGTGCTGCTCCTGACCCCATCTCTCTAGTTGTTATTATTCAGAGTTGACATCAGCCCTCAAGATAGGCTAAGAGGAGAAACAGGGTGACCCTCCTCGGCAAGCTTCCAACTGAGACTTTCCTTCCCAAGTTACCGCTTCCACACCTGAGGGTGCTGGGCCCTCCCTTAGGGTCTTGGGTAAGAAGGAGCTAAGGAGTCGAAGAGATTATAGCCTTAGGGTACAAGGGTCCTATTGTCATCAGGGCCCAGAAACTCAACTTGGTGTGTTTGCCCCTCAGTTTCTGCATTTGAAAGAGAGGAATAAAAAAATTCACTTCTAGATTCTCAAGGACATTAGAAATTCTATGCTGTATTTATAAAAGGCTTTCATCTTCTTTGGTCCCAAACTGCTGAAGCTAGAGCATCCTCAGGATAGCAATGCCAACAACTGCTTGTTGTTTGGACAGTGTCTGACAGTTTGCAAAGGGCTCCTGTCTGCTCTCACCATCCCTGGGTAGGCCAGGCTTCAGGGACATTTAACCTCCTCGTTTTAGTGCCCCATTCATTTTAATTCCAGGATCTTTTGAAAGATGTCATTGATCTAAGATTTTCTCCCCCAGACTCTTGGGGCTAATTATAGTAAGCTATGACTGGCAGAGACTGGTCACAGCTAATTACCCCTGGCAAGTGATAGCCAATGCTGCTAGTCAAATAATTCACACATGACATCCTAATTAATCTAGTCTGAGTATTTCAATAAAATTGAACTGATAGTTCTACCTACCTATTGGCCAAGTTCACCGGGACTTCTTGGGGAATGTTTTAGGCTCTCAGATCTTGTCAGACATTATAATCAGAGCAATGCTCATCCTTTCTTCTCCATTCCTCTTCTCAGCCCCCTCCTCCCATTTTCTAAATGCTCAAAATTCAAACATCAACAAAATTATGCCAGAGAGCTTCATTTTGAAAGGACGGGAGCTGCGTAAGTAGAGATCTTTGTGTAGTTCTGGAGAACATTAATATCCTGCTCAAGTCTGATGTAAACACAGTTCCCTTATCTCTTCTAATCTGGGGCCAGCAGGAGGAGAGGTCTGAGAGTGGGAGGGGGCCTTCTGCCTTTTCACCCTCAGTTACTCAGCAGGGAGATGCTTTTCCTGATGTCCCAGAAGGGAGGAGACCCATTGCAGCCCTGCCATGTGTTACAGTGCATTGCGTTGACTCATGGCCAGATCTTGAGAAAAATTCACAGAAGTCAGGAAATTCCCAGCAAATGCTCTCATCTCACTCTCTGCTGACCCTGCAGTGAGAGCATAGGTAGGGTCAGGCTGGGGGACGTTTTAAAAAGGAAAAATCAAAGCATGTCTGCTGCTCCTGCATGCCTGGGACAGGGCAAAGAGTCCCAACAGGCCTGGCTGGCGACGCAGAATTGAACTCCAGCCCCAGCGATCTGGAGCAGCTGGTGCTGGTCTGTTTCTTCATTCTAGATTTTTATTTTTACAAAAGCTCCCCCACCCCACCCCTTGGCTTTGTTTCTCTGTGGGGAGCAGCATCTTTCCTTATGGGCAAAACAAGATGCCCAACCCCCCCTTTCCAATGGACAGGGCCAAATTTAGAGTTGGGGTTGCTCATTTGAGCTTTGTATATAATTGAGCCTGGCACAAAGGGTTATCATTAGGAGGAATGGCATGAAATGAAGGAAATGGAAATCAAGGACCCAAATTAGAAAAGATTTCCTGAGGAAGAGACACAGTGGCAAGGCTGGGAGTTCTAGTCTCTGAGGAGTTCTTAAGACAAAGGACTGGACATTAAAAGTGCCAACTGGCGTGATACAAGACCCCAACGTGGCCTGCCACCTCCTAGCACTCTTTGCTTCTAAGTGCTAGGGGGATTGTGGTGATAGGTAGCAATGACACTAGAGGTATCAGTTCTTAAGAGCCAGGGAATGCTCCCCGGGCTGCCCGGAATTCTGAGAGAAATGGGATTTTCTGATTACCAGAAGTTTACCAAGTGGTGTTGAGGGCTGGACGTTGTAACTTTTTCCCCCAAGGCAGTGGGAGGTCCTGGAAGATTCTAAGCTATTTCCTCTGATCTGCCACTGACTTGCTGAACATGCTTGTCTGAAACCTTGCTGCTTGTTGCTTTGGGAAATCGGGGCATCCCTTCCTCCTCTTCAGATGTTGTGTCCCACAGTTTCCTTACTCAGTGTGGGTCAAGGGCTTGGATAGGGTTCACCATCAAATAAACCAAGGTGGCTGCTGCTTCTGTCCTGGTGGTGAGAGGACGTGGGTCTGCACATCTGCCGCACCTGCCCTCCAGCCCCACCTCCGTGGGCCTGGAGCCTGTGGTGTGAAGAGGGTCCACTTGAGCCCCCTGTGGACTGGCTCCTGCCCGTCCCGGCCACCTCCCTCTCCTCCCATTGACTCACGTCTGAGCTGGCAGTGTGGGGCTCCAGTTGTTCTCCCAGCCCCCCGCCAGACTGTCTCTGCTCCCTGCATTCCTGGTGGCGTCCTGGCTCCATGTGACTCCAGGGTTCTAATATTCTTGGGTTGGTTCAGACTACCCAGCTGGCCTCGCTCCGGGCTTCCTAGCCTTGTTAAAGCCAAAATGCCATTTTTTACAACCCAGCTCTTTCCATCAAGTTCTTCAAGCAGTCTGCATTTTACAAGCAAGATGGCCCCTTTGGTGAGCTCTTCCTCTGGGGGCAGGGAACCTGGGCTTCGCAGGGTCTGGAGTATGCCATTGATCATTGTTATATTTTAAGAGTAGTTTTAGCAAATGAAGTTCAAAGGTGAGCGACCCTCTAGGAGGAAGAATTAAATGGGTTGACTTGGGAACCATTCAACCCTGGAGGCATTGGGAAAGAATATAATCTATTTTGAATTTTGCCTCATGAGCCGAAGTCAGTTATGCTGTAGGAATAGCTTTATTGTTCTGTCTCTCCCTTTCTCTATTTTACAAAAATATTCCTGCCAAAGAATATGCAGGTTGTATAAACATCTTTTTTAAAACTCACATAAAGATATTATATATAGTCATATATGTTTCCTTCCAAACGGGTGTGTTCCTAGAGATGTGTAGAGATATCTTTCACACCCTATATGTAAAAACAGACAATTTAGGAATTGGCAGAGTGGCCCTGCCTAAGTGAGTAGAAAAACTTGGCTCCGGGCTTGGCAAACAATCCCATAAAACCCATGCTTACTTTTATTGAATGGTGATGCATGAAAGACCAACAGTGGCCAACTTGCACCAGGGCAGGAGCCAACAGTCACAGTATTGTCATAAAGAGTGACAGGAAAGTTTCTTTTTGCTGAAATTCAATCTATTCCTAGAAAAAAAAAAAAAGTTGCTGCTAATACTGGTCAGCTGGACTTCACTCCTACTCTCCCTTCTGCTGTAACATCATTTGAGCTCATCCAGGGTTTGAGATGTTACTTTGACATTTGGTCTCCTTACCTTCCGCCTTAGTTCAGCCTCCACTCCACTGGCTGCCAGAGTAATCTTTTAAAAAGGCAAATCAAATCTATTGCTTTCCTACTTAAAACCCTTTGGTGGTTCCCCATTGCCTGCTAAAATTCAAATTCCTTGGCTTATTAGACAAGCTCCCTCAACCTTCTGTTCTTACTACTTTTTAAGCCATTCCATGAAGTCCCACAGCCCGCTTTGCCCTGCATTCCAGCCATTGCAAACTGTCTTTGAGACCACAATCTTTAAACCTCATGCATTTGCACATACAATTCCCTTCACCTGCAGTGCCCAGGGGTATGAGTGGGATAGTGACAGCATCTGCTACAACAGGGCAAGAGGGACACAAGCTTATGTGGTAGGGTGGGAGTGCCCAGAAGAGGACACTGGAGATGGCGACTTTGAGCAAAGGCTGAAGGAGACGAGGGAGCAAGCCCTACAGATATACAAGGAAGGAGCATTCCACACACAGCAAACAGCAAGTGCAAAGGCCATGAGGTGAGAATGTGCAGGGACCTTCAAGGTATAGTTGGAGCATGCTGAACAAGAAAGTGGGGCCATGGCTAGAAATCTGGCTGAGCAACCTGGGGCCTTTTAACTGAAACAATTCCCACCTTGTATTGTGGCCAGTTGTGCCAGTGGGTCTGCACGACCCCAAGGATCCCCAGTGTGGCTGTGAAATACTTGGAAGGTTGCAATAACTTTGATTATGAATTCAGAATGGATTTAAAAGTGGTTACAAAAGTTGCATTCTCTAGACTTTACTTTCTTCCAAACTGTGTCCACACAGTTTCCACAAAACTATTTCAGTAGATTTTTTAACCCTGATTACTGAGAAAGAGACATCTTTGAGGAAGCATTAATGTTTAGAGTCCAGGACTGGGCAAGTAATGTCCATTTTCTGGGGCTTCCTGACCTGTTTTACCCCACACATGACCTATAATGTCCTCAATAGCAATTTATGTGATTAGCACATCCCATTCTCATTTTATGGACATTTATGGAAACACTATATGTATTAATAGATCTTCTTTCAAGAGCTTGGAAAAAATCATGGATTAAGGTATCACACCTCCCCCTCCCTTTTTTATTATGGTAAAGCATATACAACATTTTAACATTTTGCCAAAACTTACCATTTTAGCCATTTTAAAGTATACAGTTCTGTGGCATTAAGTACATTCACATTGTTGTGCAACCACCGCCACCGTCCATTTCCAGAACTTCCTCATCCTTCCCAATTGGAACTCTGTCCCCTTAAGCACTAACTCCTCATTTCCTCTTCCCCCAGCCCTAGCAACCACCATTCTACTTTCTGCCTCTATGAATTTGACTTCTCCAGGAATTTCATCTAAGAGGAATCTTACAATATGTTGTGTACTGGCTTTTGTGACTGGTTTATAGCACTTGGTATAATGTCGTCAAGGTTTATTCATCTTGTAGCATGTATCAAAATTTCCTTCCTTTTCCCTCACATTTACCTGAAAAATTTTTAAAAAGTTCCTTCCTCTTAAAAACTGAGTGACATTCCATTATTGTATGGACGTACCACATTTTGTCCATCCTTTCCATTCATCGAGGGACACTTCCACATTTTGCCTATTGTGAAAATGGCTGCTGTGGACACGGGTTTGCAGGCATCTGCTTTAACTTCATCTTCCCTTCTTTTAAGGTGCTCTTTGAGCAGCAGCAGTGACTTTGGCTGCTTCAGTCAGTCTGTGTGGTCCTTCTCCCCTTCCAGTGACTCTGCTTGACTGATGAGGAAGGCTTCTTCTCATTAGCTCGACCCTTGGCTAATTAGAAGCAGGATGATTCATACAGAAGTAAACAGGTGATGACTTTTCCAATGTCACTCCTGGCAAGTGGCCAACACCACTGGACCTAGAGACCAGAGATTTCTCCAAGGCTTGGCCTTCTAACCCTCAGATGGGACCCCTTAGGGACTGAGGCTAAAGGAGATGGGCAGTATTCCATCTGGAAGAGTCAGAAGGCACATGCTGGCCAGGCCTCCTGGGTGTCTCTTCAGAGGTCCTGGCCCCTGGGCCTTAGCAGAGCCTGGGTGAAACCAAGGCCATGGTTTCCACAGCTTCTGGGCCAGCCCACCCCCCTCGGTGGGGTGCACAGAGTGATAACTGTTAGGCAGTTGGCTAGAATAGCACTTGAACTTGAACACAAGAAAGAAATTGCTAAAGAATTTTATTTTTAAAAATTCACATACTTATGAAATAGCAGAGACCCGGACACATGTCTGAGAGGGAATGGAATCACCACAAAGGAGGTGAAATCATACAGATACAGTTCATGAGGGTGGTCTTGTCAGCCACGGGCTTTGTCCAGGCCATCCAAACTCTGTGAGCCTCAGTTTCTCCATTTGCAAATGAGTATAGGGTCATTAAATAAGAAAACATGGAAATTTCTTCTATTGAGCAGCTCAACAATCACCTGGGAACTTTTAAAACCTAGAATGCCTGCCCCCACCTCCCATACTGATTGGTTAGGAGCACTAATAGTGTTCAGAAACTTCCCCAGGTGATTTTAAGGTGCAGTCAGTGTGGAAGATAACTGGTCTAGGGCAGTGTTTTTCAACGTTTTTTCTCTCTTGGCACACTTGAACCTATAGTTAAACTTCCACCGCACACTTAAATTATGCTGACTAATAAAAGAGTAAAAAAAAAGAAAGAAGAATATACTACTGTGCTTTGAATTTTTTTTGAAAATAATTGAATTAATGGCCTTTGAAAAATTTTGCGGCACACCTAAGATCCTCTCATGGCGTACCAGTGTGCTATAGCACACTGGTTGAAAATCAATCACTGGTCTGGGGTGTAGCAGACCCTCTATACATGTAATGTTCCTTCTCAGCTCTCCTCCCATGCCTGCAAAGTGTTCTGTAAAGCATACAACTTCCTTCACGTGGAAAAGCCTTTGGCATTAGCTGCCTTGGTTCATATCCCGACTTTGTGCCAGCGTCCAGCTACCTAACATTGCTGAGGCTTGGTTTCCTCAATGGTAAGACGGGATTAGTAACAGAGTCACTCATAGTTTTCCATAAAGATTAGAAAAGAGAAGGAATAGCTTGGAGTTAAAAGATACTCAATAGTGGTCTGTTCTTACTGTGAGCATGGTCATTGTCAAGTCTAGAGTCCTGTTGTCTTTACTGCAGCCAGCCCTTCTCACCTCCTCCCTCCCTAAACTCCAAATCAGAGAAACCAACCCCATTTCTCCCCTGCAGAGGTTGGCTGTTCCAGCTCTCCTGAGCAGCCACGTTCCTAGGGGATGCCTGGTGAGAACTTGGGATCAGATTGAGTCAGAGGTATTTGCAGACTTGACTCACCAGGTCTTAAAACCAGAAGATTGCCCTGTGGGTCTCATGACGTTCCTGGAAAATAAAAGAAGTGCATATCATTGGGCTGAGTTCATCAGACACTCGGCCTGCCGGTGGCTCTGAAGGGAGCAGCCAGCAATCTGGCCAAGTCTGGGCCATCAAAGGCAAGGGCCTGGCTGCAGTGCTGAGAGATGTTGCTTGTCCTGCAGACAAGTCTCGTCCTCTCTTCCCAGACCCCTTCTCTGCTAGTCCCCCAAGGCTACAGAGTTTCTTCTCCTCCCTCCAGGTTCCTGGGAAAATGCTTCCAAGGGCTGCCTCTGGTGAGGTGTGTCAGAGCTGAGCTATGCTGGAGGGCTGGGTGCGGGCTGGGAAGGGGCCACCCAGACTCCAGAGAACAAGAAAGGGAAAGTTCCCCTTCTGGGGCCAGATTTCTGGAAACTTACACTACAGCAATAGTCAGGTAGGGAACCCATTTCTCTGATGCCTTCTTCCCTCCCCCAACATCACTGCCAGGAGCAAGTCCTCTCAGTTCCACAGTCCAGCTGTCTCTAGAGTCTGTCTACTTATCTGCATATCCAGAGCCAAACCCAGCAACACTAGCAAAAGCCACTGTCATTTTGTAATTTCTTACCTGCAGCTGCAACCTCCTAACAGTTCCTGCTCTGTCTACCCTGTCTTCCTCATTCCACTCCTCTATCCTGCCACCAGCAGACAGGGGAACTTTTCAAAATACAAAACTGATCATCACAGATGTATACACACACACATTCTTTTTTTTTTTAAGAGACAGAGTCTCACTTTGTCACTCTTGGTAGAGCGCAGTGGCATCACAGCTCACAGCAACCTCCAGCTTTTGGGCTTGGGTGATTCTCTTGCCTCAGCCTCCCGATAGCTAGAACTATAGGTGCTTACCACAACACCCAGCTATTTTTTTGTTGCAGTTTGGCTGGGGCTGGGTTAGAACTCAACACCCTTGGTATATGGGGCCGATGCCCTACTCACTAAGCCACAGGCACTGCCCTACACACACATTCTTAAGCTTAAAACTTTTTAAGTTTCAATGCTCTTAGGATAAAGGCAAAACCCCTTAACAAGTCCAACAAGGCCATGTATATCATAATTGGGTTTGGCTGTGAGTGACAGAAAACCCAAGTTCGCAGGGGCTTGAATAAATATGACTTTAGTTTCTCCTAGGAAGAGTCTGCAGTTGAACCATCCAGGATTAACACAACTCCTTAAAGTCATGGAGGACTCCATTACTCCATTACTCCAAAACTCCATTACTTGAGTTTTCTGCTACATCTTTTTCAGTTAGTGGTTTTCCTTCCAATAAGGCTGCTTGAGCCCTGGCCATTGCAAGCAAATCCCAGGCCATCCAAACTTGTACACAGCACTTCTACTTGCATCCTTCGGTGCAAAATGTAGTCACATGGCTACAGCTAGCTGAAAGGAAGTCTAGAAAATGTAATCTTTATTTTTAGTGGTGATGGCCCAGTTAGAAAGGAGGAAGAGGGGAGAATGGATATTAGGTGGCAAATGGCAGAGTATATCACAGTCTACTCTTCTCTTGAGCCTGACTGCACTTCATGCTTCCTTCCCCTGGCTCTCTCCACTCCTGTTACTCTGGTTTTCTTCAGGAGCCCCACATATTTGCAGCACTCCCTCCTGCTACAGGTCCTGTTTCTGCCTCAATGTTCTGTCCTCCCTTCCTATTTAATTCCAAATCCTTCAGAACTCTGCTTACGTAGAATTCCCTCTGGGAGCCTTCCTAGATGAGGTCAAATTCTCCGATTTAGAGTTTTTCTCCCCCCTTGTGTGTCTAGTTTAGATTGTGTTATTTTTATGGTTTGTCATGTGGAATCGTTTATTGCCCCCATGATGAGGGTTTAGGTCTGGTTTTGTATACTATTTAGTATCCTGCCTGGCACATTGTAAGTGCTCAATAAATATTTGTTGAATTAATCAATGAATGAATTTACCTATTACCTAAAATGCAATAAAAAAGGCTTAGGCAGAGTATTTTTGGGGGGTAAGTGGAAGGGAGTGGCTGAGAGGGTTTAAGAGATGCATAGAACAGAGAGAAAATTCTAAACAACTCATTCACACCTAATAGGCTGTAAGGTGAAGAAAACACTGGCCTCCAACTTGGGAGACCTAATAGCTGGACCACTGCCCAGACAGAATAGTGGTTAGACACTGGCTATACTTTAAAGGCAGAAGGGACCATTGCTGGCAGGTTGGGTGTGGAGCTTAGGGAGAGAAAAAGAAGGGTCAAGGATTAGTTGGGTGTTTGGCTACACAAATGGAAGGACATTTACTGAGAAAAGGAAGATAGTGAAAGGAGCAGGTTTTAGGAAGATGATCTGACTTATTTGCAAATAAATTGCAGGTCCCCAGAGCTAGCCACACTGGTGTCAGTGGTGGACAATAGAGAATGCCAAATGGGTATAAAAAAGGTAAAAATTAGTTTGGCTTTTTAAGTCGTATAATTGCCCACCAAGATATGATTCAGCTCAACTCAGCAATAAGGCTGAAGAGAAAGTGGTTAGAAGACCTTGACCCTGGCCTTGGTAGTAGCATTTTTGACTAAAGGTCAGTAATGAAGGAAGACATACCTGTGCTCGATCACTGTGAAATTCAGGGAAGAATAATCCCATCGCATGACTAACATCTTCATATATTTTCCCCCAATCTTTATGATACACCGTTTCTCTAAGCCCTTGATCTCATCTGCATGATGTGATTTGGTAGTTTCTTTTTGTCACTAAGCAGTAGGGCATGTTTTTTTAAGTTGTTCTCAGGAGAGGCTGTACTTGATGTACTTGACCCCAAATAGTGTATTAGAACGCCTCTCTCCTGGCAACCTTGCCCGCAATGAGTGTTAGCCTGACAATACTTTGAAAATTTTACAAGTGAAAAATAGTGATTCATTATTATTTTATTTGCAGTTCTTTTTTTTCTAGAGAGACTGAGCACTTTTCAAATGCTTGTTATATACATATCTATTTTTTTGAAAAGTATCTTTTGGAAAGATATTTTTGCTTGGAATAGCAACCAGAATCACTGAAATATAGTTAAATCTCCCCCCAAATGATCGTGTGTGTGTGTGTGTGTGTGTGTGTACGTAGATGAGGGAACAATGGGGAGAGGAAGTTGGTGCTCTGGTGCGTGACAGCAGTTCATGCCCCAGCCTCTAGTCCGCCTCCCTGAGAGTGAGGCTCAAAGCTCTATGAGCAAATCAGTGCTGATGGATTAGCTGGCAGGCATCTGCAGTGCAGCTCTTTTGGGTTTCTGTCCCAAACTGAACTGCCAGCCTAGCTTTGATATGCACCAAGGGATGACCTGACACGGAGGACTGGACCCACGTGCTCTCCGATTATCTGGGAGAACAGAGAACCCATGGTCTGGTGTGATCTTTCACATAGGGATTCTGTCTGGGAGCTTGGGTCAGTACCTGGTGGCACACAGTAGGTCCTTAGTGTGCATATATTTGTTTTGGGACTAAAGAATTGAGAGCCTGAAGGGATAAAGAGGGGATAGGAGGCTCTGTTTGCTTTGAGTTCTTCCTCAGTGTGTCACTAAATGGCAAGTCCCTTTCTCTCACTAGGCTTTATTTCCACATTTTAAGCAGTTAATCCAAACAGCAAAGATTCCTTCTAATTCTGAAATTCTGTGAAAACACTTAACTCATCTTTGCTTTAGTCTCCTCATCTATGAAATAGGCAAGATGAAATGTTGACCTCCCATGAGATTGCCAAATAGAATGCAGGTGCATGGTATAATGCGAATTATCAGAAAAATAAGGAATTGTTTTTAGTCTATCCCAAATATTGCATGGGAACCATACACCATTGGAGCACAGATCGCAAACAACATGCAGTGGGGCCAGTTTATTGCATGTGAAGGTGTGTTTCTGCACTGATAATGATTATATGGCATTTCGCCAGCAACTGTTTACTGAGCGTCTACTATATGCCAGGCACTACTTAGGTCCTGGTGATACAGCAGAGAATGAAGTAAGCAATGTTCCTGTTTTCACTTGGCTTACATTCTAGCTAACAAAAAAATGTACGTACAACATCAGGTGGTCATAATGCTTAGGAGACTAGCAAAACAGGCTAATGGTAAGAGACCATGTGAGGGGGTGAGGGAGGGACAAATGAGTCTCATAAACTCAACCCTGTGTATCTGACAGTGCCCAGCCTCCTCATGGAGCAGTGTTTGTACAGCAAGACCCTGATACTATTTTGTAGAAATCCCCGCAGATGCATAAAAATGATGTCATTGATTTAAAAAACTCATGTACCAAATCTTGGATAAAATGAGCAATTGCTTGGATGGAAAAGACTGGCAAATCATTTAGTTCAGATTTTAGCTGAGCTAGAGCTGCAACCAAGTTTTCTGACATCCAAGAGAAAGTTCTAGGAGGTGATATACTTGTTAAAAAAAGTGCTCCGTTTTTCATTTCTGTTCACCAGTTCGGTTGGGTTGAGTCCTGACAGCTTTTTGATGTGTTCTGAAGTTTTTGCTGGAACAGTGAATGGTTTTCCTCTGTAAGACCTCTTCACCTCCACATAATCAGTGATCTTTTGGTCAAGGCTTAGCTGGAGCCTGTGAGGTTAATGTCAGTAAAGGTTACCTCTCTATACACCCTGACAGCCCAGAGAAGTCATCAAAATCGTTGCTATTACCATCTTCCTGATCATACTAGGCATCCAGTTTGCTCCTGGCCTAGAACATTCTGGGTGCTTGCTTTGGTTTCATTTTACACAGTAGAGTTCTATTTGAGTTTATGTAGAGGTCTCTTATCTGCTGCAAGAGTTGGATTTGTGAAGATCATTGCCATCTTAAGTAAAATCAGAGCAGCTTGTGTAGTCTCTCTTTTATCACTGTCAACTCACAGTAGTTATGTTCTTAGAAGTGCCCATGATCCTTGGTTTACAAAAGAAGATAATCACAGAAACCTAGGGAAATTTAGTTTTGGTGGAGGGAGGCAGTTCTGTGAAAGCCAATAGCAGAAAGTACCCATGAAATTTATCAGAAAGACTAGGCACGGTGGCTCACTCCTGTAGTCCCAGCACTCTGGGAGGCTGATGCGGGTGGATTGCCCCAGTTTGCCAGTTTGAGACCAGCCTGAGATGGAGCAAGACCGCATCTCTAAAAATAGCTGGGCGTTGTGGCAGACACTGTTGGGCACTGAAGTCAAGGGGGATGAGGGAGCAAGCTCTCACCGGATGACTAGGTCTTCTCTGAGTCTCAGCCAAACACCAGAGGAAGGAACAGCTCCCTATTGATAAGGATGACAGCACACACGTCCACGTGCAGAGGGGCACATGTTTACTCACTGGCTCTTGCATCAAGTCACCCTCCCCAAGATAATGAACTGAAGTACTCCCAGCAAGTTCTGCCTTTGAAAAGCTCAGAATCCCTGAAGGGCAGGGCATCGGGGTGGGCACCCAGACAGACTCTAACTGGAACTGGGAGAGAAGCCTCAGAGACTTAGCTCCAGTAAGCCTTAGAAGTGCTTCCAGGGTGAACAGTGGACTATCTACACAAACGTGTAGACTAGGGTGGCTGGGATAACTGAGTTAAGATGGTTTGCGTTAATGTGGAGCCTTTGATCTGAGGTGAGGTTGGTAAACCTTGTTACCATATCCAGAAACAAAGAGCCACCGCCCACTTTCTCTCAGGAGGCACAGGAATTAGGGGAGAACTAAGGAAGTTAGAATTGAAAAGTTCTTCCAGGTCTTTAAGTGCTGCCCACTGGCAATTTAGATCAGAGCTTTAAACTGAAGACTTTTGAAGGCAGATTGATCAATCCTGAAAGATCCCAGCAGTCACTGGGCCCAACCTTCTTGCAGAGTTGCAGAGATTAAACCAATCCCCACAGAGGACCAGGTCTTGGCATTTTCTGGCAGAGCAGGAATCAGCGCTGAGGTCTTCACGCTCCCGGCCCTGAACTCTACTTCCTCGGCATGAGAGCCTGGCTCTGCTTACACAGTTCTGCTTCTGCGAATCAGGGAAGGGCCCTCTTGTCACAGACGTCACCCCTGCCTGGAATCCACCTGTCTCGCGCCTACTCCACCTTTTAGGAGTCAGGGGAACGCCTGTCCCCGGACGCCTCCTTGGGCTCCCTGGTCTGCACTTCCCGAGTGTCTGTGCTCCACACCAACCTCCCCGCTCTGTTCTTGAGACATTGCCTCTTATCTAACGCACTCTTCCTTACCATCTTCCTTACTAGATCGCCAGCTCCGAGGGGTAGGAAATAAAGTTCCACCTTCTTACTCATTTCCCTAAGCACCTAGCTCGCAGCTGGGCCCGCGGACGGTCACGAATGTCTGAGTGACCCTTTCTCCTTTCTCCCTTCGCAGATTCAGAGCCCAGCACCTTGGACTCCCAGTCTTCGACAACTTTGTTCCTCTCCTCGGAGGAGCCCGGCCCCTCCACTGCGGCCCTGCCGTCTCCCTCCTCCTCCTGCGAGGTGCCGACCTTTCCCCCGGGCCCCGCGGTGCTGCCCCCGCTCCCGGCAGCCGCGCCCCCCGGCCCCGGCGCCCCGCTCCGTGCAGGCCTTTACTCGGTCGTCGCCTCCTCCCCGGAGGCCGCCCCGCGCCTGGTCGACTGGCTACCCGGCTGCCCCGCGGCCTCCTCTCCCGGCGCTCGGGGGGATGAGCGGGAGCGGCCGCCGCCCGTCCTGGCGCCCGTCCAGGGCCGGGACAGGGGCCGCGCAGCGGGCAGGGAGGAGGGCGCGAAGGATCCGGGCGCCTCGCCGCCACCCCGCGTCCTGCCCGCCGCCGCCGCGAGCCTGGAGGCCAACGTCGGGGACATCCTGGTGGAGCTGCGGACGATGAACGGCCACCTGGACGTCATAGCGAGGGCCCTCACCAAACTGGCCTCGTCCCTGGGGCCCCAGCCTCAGACCCTTCCGGACACCCTGGATGCCAATTAATGGAGCGTGGCGAGGCTGGGCGACCCCGGGACGAGGGAGTCCCTGAGCGCACCAGGCATCCCCGCCTATCCTTCCCCTCAGGGCCAAGCACGCCCAGAAGAGCTCAGCCTAGGCTCGGGCTCCGCGCGTTTCAGTCTGAAACTAATCACAGGGCTCTCTCACTGCTGCCCGCTCTCCCGACCCTCCTGGCCCTGGAGACGGAGGGGGACCCTGGGAGAGCCTCTCCGAGAGCCTTTCCCCGCCCACACCCCCGACCTCTGAGTAGGAGGAGGGAGCTCAGGACAGCTCCAGCTTTCCTCACTTGAGGTGTGGCTAGCTATCCATCTCAGATGACCTTCGCTAGTTTCTTAAAAAAAAAAAAAAAAAAAAAAAAAAAACTTTTTTGTTTTTTTTTGGAAAAATAGATTTTTTTTCTCTTTATTCCACATTTCAAGAAGTTTGAAAAATAGAGAAGTAAAAAAAAACAACCAAAAACTGGTGTATTGGGAAGAGGGGGGTATTTAAGTCTTTTTTGTGAATAAGAAGTATTTTGTGTAACAAATAAAATGTTTATATACACTTTCTGGACCCTCAGCTCTGTGCACCACATTTCTTCCTTCGGCTGGCCCTTTTCTCTCTGCTCTTTGTTACTTGTCCCAGCGCTCCTTTACTCTTTGAGTCTTATTTCAACTTTTCTCATACTTGTAAAGAACAAGCTTCTAATTCCTTTCTAAAACTTCCAGATCTCTCTGAATTTGGTAAGTCTACCCTTCTCCTGTGGACCCAAGTGGAAACTGAGTTACAGAGTGCCCTGCCAGTGTCACTACCCTCTCCTGTTGTGATAACCAAAAAAAGTCCCCTGCCTGAGATCCGCTGACCTATGTAGAATCTCAAAGATTTGGGATAACCCATGCTGTCCAGGACCTGGCTTTCTGTAATGGCTCAGGGCTCCGCTCACCTTCCTATTTAAATTAGAATTTTAATAAAGTATGTTTATTTGCCAGAAGCAAACCAAGAGTAAAGCCACACTGCACATAGTAAAATTCCATCTAGGCGCATTTGCAACACTCATGCATGGTGTGCTGGGGCTGGTGGCAGCCTGGTCTCAACAGTTGCCTGGACTTCTAGTGCCTCTCAGATGCTGACGTGCAGGAATTACATGGAGAGCTAGCAAAAATGTAGACTCCATTCTGTAGCTCTGGGTGGGGCCTGAGACTCAGCATTTCTAATCAGCTCTAGGGAGCTGCTGATGTTACTGGCCCAAGACACACTTGAGTAGCAAGTGAGTTATGAGGGTTGTCTGCTCTGGGATTCTGGCTGCCACTGTTCCCAGGAACTTCTGCGTGTCTTTGTGCCCCACAGCTGCCTGGATCCCTGAACCTCTAGCTAAAACTTTTAGTGCTTCACTTGGGTTTTTTTTTCTTTAAAGACAGAGTGTTAGTTCTAGCCACCCACTTACTTCTAAAGAAGTTTTAATTCAATCCAATTCAACAAACATTTACTGAGTGCTGCAATGCTGGTGCCTCAGGGGATACAAGGATGAATAGGGTATAAGGTCCCTGCCCTCCAGGAGCTCCCAGCCTCCAGTCTCACACACAGAGGGATTATCAACCCTTCCAGCGGGTAATTTGAAGGGGGTGGAGGAAAGCAGCAGGGTGTGGTGAAAGGCTTCTTGTAAGCCTTGTTTAACCCCTCTGGTCTTCAGTCTCCCCATCTGAATCAAATGGAGATGCTGCTGCTCTACCACAGCTGATGGGAATCAGACATGGATGTGGTGGGGTTTGGCACTCAGAGGCACTGTCCAAATGCCCTTTTATGGTTATTGGGCTACTGTTACTTCTTCTTTCCTGAATCCTGTATGGTTAGGAAGCAGCCCCGGTGGTATGGGGGTTATATACTGATCTGAGCTCTCTTCCTTATGAGGGACTAAGTCTCCTCCTTTTCTTCAGAAAGAGAATCTATAGCCCAAAGGACAGCCCTTTGGTCTGTTCTTTAGCTGAAGAAGCAGCTGAATTGGCATTCGATTGCAGCCAAGTTGAAGCACTCGGTTTTTACTCATTTGTTCATCTGAACAGTCTTTTATTCTGATTTTAACTGACTTCTTTTACATTAGATTAAAAACAACAACAACAAAAAACTAAATCCAGAACAAAGAGCAGCTGGCATATAAATCTTAAATACAAAAGTAGTGATTGAACCCTTTGGCCAGAACCCATCTAGGTAGTTGTGAATAATCCACCCCAATGTTTACCCCCAAGAGATAAACACTGTCAATATTTTGGCAACTACTCTTTGGCACATGAGTGTCTATATATGTGAGCAATTTTAACTGTGATCACAGTCTGCCTGATGCTCTGTAACCTGTTTTTTAAAACAAATCTTGGTAGGAAATAATGAAATCTTTCCATTTTAAAGAAATGTTACATGAAGCAAAATCTACCTTGTTATATATGAAGCAAAATAGATAACAATTATCTATCTATACCTCCACTTCTTCACTATCATAAGCAATGTTGCAATGATATATCTAAGCATACATTTTTTTTTTTTTTTTTTTTGGTAATTATGTTGTTAGAGTAAATTCCTAGAGGTAGGATGGCCAGTCCCAGGGCATATACTCCTAACTTCTTTTTTCAGCGTTGCTGTGGTTTTATCAAGATTCAAAAAGGGGATGTGAATGAATGGCAGGAGGAACATTCGGGTCTGGGGATAGCTCCATTGAAGAACTTGCAAAAAAAAAGGGGGGGGATAAAAACAAACCTCTCTTGCAGGTAGATTTTTAAAAACAGGCCAGAACAGAGATATACAAAACCACCCTGAAGCAATGGATTATGGGTGATCACTTAAATGGTGTATAAGTCACAGTCTGGTCAGCAAAATGAAGCCCTCTAGGTTTTCACACCAAGAGAATATAATTCAGGAACCAGACACAAGGGTGCTGGAAAGGCTGGAGGAGCAATGAAGGTAAGATAAGTTCCCAAAGATCCCAGGGTAAGGGAAGGAACACCAGCCTGGAGTTGGAGCAGCTAATGGGGAGTTTCCCTGGAACACCAGGCGGTGTGAATCCAAGTCAGGGCTGTAGACTTGAGCTGCTTCAGCAGGAATCCCGGAGCAACACTGCAGGCCACAGCCACTGTCACCGTTGGATGTCACTAGGGTTGTCACAATTGCTGAGACCCCACCATAGACCAGAAGGGAGGATCCAGTCTCTTGTCAGTGCCTCCTTTTCAACTGGAAGCCCGTTGGAGGGAGTCTGGGTAATGCCGTTTGTGGAAGCTCAGCCTTCTATGCCAGAGCAGGGCAAATAAGGTTGGGAATGCAGCTGACAGCTGGCAGGCAGTGCTCAGTGCAAGCAGTATAGTGAGAAAAGCAGTGGCATGTCTAAAGAAAGCAACTTTCAGAGAAGGGGCTTTAGCAGCCAGGGTAGCAGGAAAAAAGGGCACCATGCCGGGCAGCATGGGCTTGTGCCTGCGGGAGAAGAGGGGCTTGACCCTCTGCACCCAGCCACAGAGAGCCCTGGGTGGACACAGCCCCCTGGCTTTCTCCATCTCTGCCACTCCGCAGTTGAGAGCACACTATGGGAGACAGGCCTGGAGTGTGAGAGTGTAAACTGGTTGAGTTTCTCTCACTTCTCTCTCTCTCTCTCTCTCTCTTTTGAGACAGTGTCTGGTCTCGCTCTGTTGCCCAGGCTGGAGTGCAGTGGTGACATCATGGCTCACTGTATCCTTGATTTACTCCTGGGCTCAAGTGATCCTCCAACCTTAGCCTCCGGAAGTGTTGGGAATGAAGGCCTGAGCCACCACTTGCAGCCTGGGTTGGGTTTATGAGTCTTCTTGGTAGGCTATTAGGTCCTGGAAAAGGGCAGGTTGGCCAGTCTGCATTGTTGCTCTGGGAGACAGGGGGCCGACCTGTCCATAACACATAAATCTTAGTCTATTTGTTCTGCCATAACAAAATACTTGAAGCTAGGCAACTTATAAACAAAAATAATTTATTTTGGCCAGCACCCCTAGCACAATGGTTATGGTGCCAGCCATATACACCTAGGGTGGTGCGTTTGAACCCAGCCCAGGCCAGCTAAACAACTGTAACAATAAAATAGCTGGGTGTTGTGGCAGGTGCCTGTAGTCCCAGCTACTTGGGAGGCTGAGGCAAGAGAATCACTTAAGCCCAAGAGTTTGAGGTTGCTGTGAGCTGTTATGCCACAGCACTCTACTGAGGGTGACATAGTGAGACT